>JAXGGA010000381.1:0-242290 GCA_038373865.1 Uloborus plumipes
TTTTTTTTGTTTTTTTTTTTTTTTTTTTTTTTTTTTAAAATTTTCCCAATATTTTTTTTTGCACAACATTTTTTTATTTAGCTATTTTGATTAAAATTTTGTTATTATAGTCTAATAGTTTTATCAAAGAGATTTATAACGCCTCCACAAGCGTATTTCCTGCGCTAAAAATCGGAAATATGCTTCAAAATTAGTCAAGTGAATTTACACGTTATGTATTTTGAATGAAAATTTTGCACCCTATAAAATGAAGGGGATGCAATTGGAATTTTTAAAACATAAAAATTAAAATTATCTTGTAACTCCATCTCCTTTTTCATCCGTAAATAATTAGTCTGTGGAACTAATCACCATTATGGTCTTCATTGTTTTCACATTTTTCACTCCGAGTTGAATTTCACCCCCCCCCCCTCCAAGAAAAATAAATAAAATAAAACAGAGCGTATTTTCACGACTTAGGGGGAGGACCTATTTTTACCTAGCTTTCACTATCGACAATACAAATTTTCAATGAATACTTTAATTCCGTTTTGTTGATGCGTATATTGAAATCATACGTGCGATCAATGCTACAAGTAGCTAATTACAATTCAGTTTTTTTCGTAGTTCATCTAGGAAAACTCAACAAATTAATGCTTTTTCACTATTTTTTGGGAATATGGGTCATTCCGACGAAAATGGTACAAATCATGTCTGAAACTCTTTACTTAAGATTATCAATTTAAATAATTTCCACCAACTAATCATAATTTTTTTATTGAGTTTCCATTTATTTGTGTGTAATGAAGTGTAAATAACTAGTACATGACTGACTCCTTTATGAAAGTATTTCAAATATTTTGATCACTTTGTGTAACAGAGTGGACATGTAACAGAGTGGACAAATAAGCCTTTAAAAATATCTGTATAATCACAAAGAAAAGTTAGAATCACAGAACAAGCATAAAGTGGAATAAACAGCCTAAAACTGTAAGTCTGTCTGCAATTTCAAGAAAAAATCTATTTTTTTCATCATGAAATCGGCTCTAACAGAGTGGACATCCAACAGTTCAAATTAACTATCATAAGAAAAGAATTAGGCTCACCCTGGTTGTTGACTACATAATTCAATGTAGCAAGCTAATCACGGCAGTTATACTACCTACTAGCTGCCAAGGCAGCTAGATTAGCTTCCTGCGGCATGTTGATGCATAATGTCCCCCGCCACCCAACTTTTACCTCATTCTGATGTGATATTATTTGATATAATTCAATTTTCATAAGATTTTAAGACATACTACGTACGTAGCCCACTAATGCCCAAGCAGCTAGCTGCGTGGCCCGGCGTTGTACGGGCGCTTCGCGCCTTTAAAGTAGTAAAGAATGTTTCAAAAAAATACTCGCCGCCAAGGCGGCTCGCTAACAGGCGCTTCACGCTTTCACTTTTTTCCTGCATCAAAAAAATCATTCGAATTATTGAGATGCTTCGCGCCTTCAAAATGGTGAGGAAAGTTACAGCAAGTTCTGCTCGCTCAAGGGAAAGAAGCAGACATAGATACTCAGTTTTTAATATAAGTAGATGGCTTTTCAACAAATGAATGTTTCAAAATATTACAAGTAGCTAGCGATAAAAATACTACGTAAGTGGCCCGCTTATGAGTTTCGTGTTTGATTTAGTTAAGCCTTCATTCAAAATTCTCATTATCATTGTTATTACTGTTTCATAGCAACCACGTTTTGCAACAATAGATTTCATATTTAATCATTTATTAGACTTAATCGCTTTAAATTTGAGTACTTATTAATTGATATCTTCGTTAATTAAAATCGTATAATTATATAGATTGAAACTAATGAAGCCTGAAAAATTACCTATCTATCAGTACCTGGTTCGACTTTCAGTTCATTGGCGTTCAGGAGAAAGAAGCGTGACATAGAAAGAAAGATAGAAGGAATGATAGAAAGATAGTTAGAAAGATACTCAGTTTTTAATATAAGTAGATATTTTAAAAAAATATTCAGATTGAATGCAATTGTTCATTTTATTTCCAAAAGGCATATAATACAGTGGACAATTCGAAACATAGAAAATCTAGGGACATGGATAAATAATAGTGTTTTGGGGGGAAATTTTTTTTTAATTTGCCTAATAATCTGCAGAAATGGTTTGAGAAGCATCTTTTGTGCAGTGGTGTAATTTATTTTGTTGTTACATTTTAGCTTAATTTTAAATCACATTTAAAATTCTAGAAATTTGAAGCTGGGACACGTCTTTTTCTCCTTTTTCTGACAAAAATAATTTTTTTTTTGTGTGTCCTTTCTAAATGGATTATACCTAATCAATTGATACTTGATGGCACAAAATTAAATGGAGCAACAATAAAAAAACACTTAATGGGTGGTAGTTATTAAAATTGATTTTAAAAAATTCTAAAGTCTCGGACATGATTTGTACCATTTTCTTCGGAATGACCCATATAAAGACTTTGGTTCAAACGTTACTAAACTGCCATTTCTAAATTTTATTTTATTGGAAGTATTTGTGTTTTTGTTCGAAACAAAAGGAAAATATTCTATTTTATCCAAATTCGCAGTTAGTGTCAGTACTTAGTCGACGAAATGACTCATTTGGCTACAAGAGTTTTTCTGTCCACTCTATATCTTGGTAAATCACATTTAATTGTTTCTACCCTGCTGTTAAATCTTTCGATTCCTTTGTTTTTAAGTATCTTATTCTCCAATGCTTAAAACTCCGCTGACATAATGCTTGTTACCAATTTTTGACATCTTGATGATACTAAAAGAAAAAAGACCATATTTTGTCACGTATTTGTCTTTTCTAAATTTAATTAAAAATAACTTGAAGTAATAATCTTCCTCGAAGACTTCATTAAAGCGTTTCACTCAAGTTGACGATCAATTCGTTTTAAGTTGTTGAATGTCGTTAATCTTAATTAAAAGTCATTAACCGTTTTGTTTTCGTTTTGCCAAAAGGATAGATAACTCTTATCGATGGATAAGTCTTCCATACTTCCTAGATAACATCCTTTCATTTATTTGGAGAAAACTTGAAATATTTTAAGAATCATTTTGAATCTCTGCTGAGTTTTCTATTGTTCTTCATGAATTAGATAATAGTGTGTTTCTTCTTGGCAACACTTTGAATTTTTGGCGATAGATTAAATCTTTGTTGCCAAAGAGTTTTTCTTTCAAAAGTTTAACAATCTTTAATGCTTCCTTCCGAAAACTTACTAAGTTCTCTTTACACTGAAGTGACAAAAGTCATGGGATACCTCTTAATATCGTGTCGGCCCTCCTTTTGCCCGGCGAAGTGCAACAACTCGACGTGGCATGGACTCAACAAGTCGTTGGAAGTCTTTTGCAGGAATATTGAGCCATGCTGTCTCGATAGACGTCCATAATTGTGAAAGCGTTGATGGGGCAGGATTTTGGGCACGAACAGACCTCTCGATGGTGTCCCATAAATGCTCAATGGGATTCATGTCGGGCGATCTAGGTGGCCAAATCATTCGTTGGAATTGTCCAGAATTTTCTTCAAACCAATTGCGAACAGTTGTGGCCCGGTGACATGGCGCATTGTCATCCATAAAAATCCCATCGTTGTTTGGGTACATGAAGTCCATGAATGGCTGCAAGTGATCTCCAAGTAGCTGCACATAAGCATTTCCAGTCAATGTTCGGTCCAGTCGCACTAGAGGACCAAGTCCATGCCATGAAAAAACAGCCCACACCATTACGGAGCCACCACCAGCTTGAACAGTGCCTTGCTGACAGTTTGGGTCCATGGCTTCGTGGGGTCTGCGCCACACTCGAACCCTACCATCGGCTCTTACCAGCTGAAATCGTGACTCATCGGACCAGGCCACGGTTTTCCATTCATCTAGGGACCAACCGATATGCTCACGTGCCCACGAGAGTCGCTGCAAGCGATGTCGTTCTGTCAGTAAAGGCACTCGAGTCGGTCTTCTGCTGGAATAGCCCAAGAAATCCAAATTTCTCCGCACAGTTCTAGCAGACACGTCCATTGTACGTCCCACATTGATTTCTACGGTGATTTGACGCAGTGTTGCTTGTCTGTTAGAATTTACGACTCTTTGCAGACGTCGCCGGTCTCGATCTTTAAGTGCAGGCGGTCGACCACTGCGCTGTCCATGGTGGGATGTTATGCCTGAAATTTCATACTCTCGGCACACTCTTGACACAGTGGATCTGGGAATGTTGAATTCTCTAACGATTTCCGAAATGGCATGACCCATGCGTCTAGCTCCAACTAACATTCCGCGTTCAAAGTCTGTTAATTCACGTCGTGCGGTCATCATCACGTTAAAACCTCTTCACATGAATAACTTGAACAGAAATGAAAGCTCTGTAAAAGCACTGCGCATTTATACCTGTTCTATGCGATGCTACTGCCATCTGAAAATTTGCATATTGCTATCCCATGACTTTTGTCACTTCAGTGTATATATAGAGATTTGTATTTATCTGTTTATTTTTTTACTCGTATGTTTATTTTTATTTATTTATTTATTTATTTTATTTATTTACTCTTTTCATCAATGATTACAATACACACACACTCATATCTTTTTTTTTTTTTCCTACGGAATGTTTCAGAAAGTACTCCCGAACTTTAAATTGACATTATGGAGCAAAAACCTGTAAAATATTGACAATTTCTTAATTAAGTTTATTTGTCATTTGCATAGTTTTCGCAACAAAAACTACCTGTTTCAAACAGTAAGGACCCTGCTCCACATCAGCGTAAAACGCGACCAAAACCGAAGGCAGAAACCGAAAGTCCGGGTACTTTCCATAGGAACACTATGTAATCCATTTTACGTTTCTGCTTTATTTTTCTGCTTTACGTCAATGTGGAGCAGGGCCCTAAATGTTGCTCCATACTTTTTCAAAATGAATTTAACATTATTTTTTAAAATTAGTTTTCGTTTTAAATTCTGTTGTGGTTTCTGTTGCCACATTTAAATACAGTCGACGTAAAAAGCATCTTTTTGCAAAAGAAGTTTTAATAAAATGGTCCACTACGCAAAACAGAATGACTCAAAGAGAGGGTAATTCTTAAATTAAGAAAGATTTCTGCCTATGATGATGACAGCATGTTTCATTGTTAAAAGGAAACTGAAATGAAGAATGGGTTCCGTGCTTTTAACAATATTTTATTTCATTTTATGGTCTTTAGAAAGGCATAGAGTATATTTAATTTTTGTAATAACTACAAACTCTGGAAGAGTAAGCGATCATTTAACCAGAATATATGTATGTTGACGTATTATTAAAATGTACCCACAAAAGAAATGGCTCTATAGAAAGAAATTAAAGCGCTATTGATTTCGAACAATTGTTTAAAAAAAAAGAAAAGGAAACACTTTTTTTAAAACCCTAATTCATACATGTGATTCTTCAGCCAATTGGCGGAAATCAGCCAATTTGATTGGAAAAACATAGTTCCGCCCTTCTACCAATCTGCCTGGAAAAATTTCCCATCCACTCTAAAATTTCCACGATCTCTAGACGAAGATCATGGGAGGCGAGGGCGATCTACCCAGCTTTTTAAAGAGAACATTCTTCACTCTTGCTGGGTTTTGTTTAGAAGTTTCAACTTAAAAAAGTGTAAAATAAAATAAAACAGAGTTAGAGAAACCATAGTGATGAAAGTTAAAGACAAAAAAATCTGTGAAATATTTTTACTAAATAGCCTTTTTGCCCGGTTTAGTAGCACTTTTGCCCGTCGAACCAACCAGTCACAACATGTCAAATATTTTCAGCCAAATTGTTTCGAAAGTAATCACATGTATGTAATTTGATATCATTAACTGCTATGCATTAGGTGGACCTCGCAAATGCTGCTCACTCATCCTTTGGAGACAAAGAACCTCGGATTCTCCTTTTGAAATTATAGGGTGTAAACTTATGCATATGAATTGGGTTCATTAAGAGAGTATTTTTGAAATAAGGGTGTACGAAATGCTGCCGAGAATTAGTAGAGAATGCCAGTGGCGTTGTGTTAGTTAAATGTCATTAACTGGGAAAGTCCCTCACAGGGTAAACCTTGTTTCAATGAAAACACGTCCCTCTTATGGTGAAATAAAAACTTTAAAAATTCATTTATTTATTTAATTTCCTGCTTGCTGTTGCTCACCCATCCTTCATCCAAACTTGCCGTGCTCATTCGCTACTACATCATTACTGTTCAGTAGTACAGTTCTGTACTGTTCGGGTTCAATAGTATGGTCATTATAAGAATATATTCGTAGTACTAAATACTCTCATACTTGCCGATCTTGACAATCCAAAATCTAAAGTAGCAAAATATTCCCTATCATTTATCACCTACACCAAACTGAAATTGTGTTGCTTAATTCCTAAAAAGATACAGAAATATTATGCAAAAAACTTGTAAGATAAAGCTATTCTAGTTTTATTTTAATCTGTTGAAAATTAAAGTATGTGAGCTATCTCAGCCTTTCGCTTGAAATTTAAAGGCAACTCAATTACATTTCAAATTCACAAATTAGTTTTAGATGATATGTAGACAAGTTTTCCCGATATTTCAAAAAACAAAACATCATACAAGAGAAACATTATGCCACTAATTTAAAATAAAAATATCGACATTTTGTTAAAAGGGAAAAAATATATTCAATGTTCAAAAGCGAAAGAAACAACTTCTAACTTTTAGAATTTATCAGCCAAGATATGTTCGTAGCTTCAATCCCTTACGCTATGTGAGCTGTGGCTAAATATATAATTTGAAATGTGTTAAAGATGCAGTGAGAATTAATTGAGATTACTGAAATCGATTATTTTTACTCAATATCTGTCGCCGTAAGAACTGAATGTATCAAACTTTTTTTTGGAACATGAAAAATAAGAGCGTTTTATAACAATTAAAATGCTTGTAATAAAATGTCCTTGTAGAAAAAAAAAAATCTTGTTTTGTACAAGTTATATTGAGAAAAAAGTATTCAAAGCAGATTATTATGTAGTAAATTAGTTAAACTTCGTTTAAAACATTAAACGATAGAATTAAGCACAGCCCTCTTTCATTTGGGGAAGTACAGCTGCGGCTACAAATAAGTAATAAAAATCAGTTGTCCAAGTGGCAACTTATGAAACTTTTTGCTATGTCTATCATGTTTTTTAAAGATACATCATATCTCGAAACTAATTGCTCAACACAATTTTAATGCGGCATTTTACTTTTTTTACAAACAGCAACCATGCATCTAAACACAACAATCAAATCGATCTCAAATTATTATCAATCTTAATATTCTGCATTCATTCATATAGTAATAAACAAAACAAGAAAAAACCAACGTTGTTTAAAATAACATTACGATTAGAACAGCTGGAGAAAAAAGCTCGATTTGGTTTTTTTCATCCGTTCAAAAAATTCTTGAAAAACAATCGTTTCTCCATTTATCAATTGGCAATTTTGTTCGGCCGCTAAGCCTACGTGACTAGAAGGAAAAGTATCGTCTGTGTTGTAGTTCTTTTGCTGATTGTTTTATTGGAGTGATATTTTGTATGAACTTTATTATATTTGCTCTCATTTTTCTGGTGGTTTCTTGTCGACTTTTTTCCAGAGCTTATCAAAAAAAAAAAATCTTGAAAAAAATTCTCTTTGAGAAATAAGAATGATACCATCGGGAGAAGAAAAAACCCTCAGTTGAAAAAACAGAATGCAAAAAGCTGTGGTGGTTTTTTTTTTTTTTGGCAATCTTCATAATATTAGTTTATGTTGAGCTTTGTTTGGGACAAGGTCTTCGCAAAGCTGTGAGATGTTAGCTCCAAAGCCATTTGCAATAGGCGTGAACAGATGTCAAAGCGATGATTGATGACATAAAGACAAGTTGTGAGGCTTACCTTTCAGTCCCTTTTTAAAGTTTTTTTTTTCCTGATTCGCCGAATGCATGCCGAGGGAGATGGCGAAATAATTTTCTTGAACCCTAAAGATGGTAATCAAAATGGTATTTTACCTTTGGTAGAATGAGCATGGCAAGGACCGCTTCGTGGAAGAAAGCAGAAAAAGAAAAGGTGCAGCAAAAAATGCAGTCGGTCAAGCCTCCTAATTGCGAATTTACGTTTCCTTTTTCTGTTTTTTTTCTCTCATTTTCCCGCGTGGATCTGTTTCGTTCTCACTTTCGAAAGTGGCAAGGTAGTGCAGGATGTATTGAAACATTTGTTTTCCGTTGCCGCACGGCTCGAAATTATGTTTTGTCATTTTTTTCTTCAAAGATTTTAACATATTTAGTCGAAATAAAAAAATTACTAGACTTGCTTGGTCGAGCATAAAGATTATTTCATGAATGAGATCTATTATCAATTTGCTTTATTGGTTTCTCGTAGAACAATTTCTTCCCCAGAACTGCGAAATTTCCAACTCATTGTTAAAACGATCTTCTTTTTTTTCTAATTACTGAGTAATTATTACGTAGCATTATTTATTTTTTCTACATAAATATGCAATTATGAGCATTGCGTAGCTCACAATAAATAAAAACAAGATAAAAATTTTCTTGCTGATCTGTGAGTGTAATCAAATACCGTAGACGCCGCTTACTGGAATCAGTGGGAAGTTAAATCAACCGCTTTATTGAATTAAATCGTCAGAAACGAAACAAAATCTAATTTTCTGAAATTGTCCGCTTTATCGAATCAGCGGCTTTGTTGAATCAAAACTCCTCAGCACAAACGTGCAGGAAAAGATTGAAGCAAAAGCAAGAATTTTATTTGTTTATGTTCAAGAAAAAAGTGGCAGCACTTTTTTCTCATTAATAATTTATTTCACCCTATTTAATTTCTTTCATGCTCGTGCAGACGATTTTTATAAATCCAATTTGAAATGGATGTTTCCAAATTTAAAAATGCCCATATCTTTTTTCAGGGTGGAGATATCGATTAGTAGTTTTGAAAACCATAGGAAGGAAACTTTCCTAAAAGGTATTTTTTGCGTTCTTTCGAATGAGACCAAGATCGAGAAGATCCGATAATTATTTCGCTAGATAGAGCCATTTTGAAGTCCTTTATTTGAAATTCGAACGGATCGGTACTTTTTTCCCGCTCAAAAACCATCCTATGATCCTTCCCGGGTGCCCAAGTACCTTCCTGCCAAATTTCGTCCAGATCCGACGTAAACTGTGGATTTGTATAACGTACAAACACACACATACATATATATATATATATATTCTTTGTTTTATTTATGTGGATTATATCCAATGTGTCATCAGGCTTAAGTCCTATGCAAAGTGCATGATCATCGCGTGTATTCATGGATAAAAATAATGTTTCCCAAACGAAATTAAGACGTTACTGTTTTTATTTTAATCAATATTTTCAACATCCCTTACAGTGTTGCATTCAAAACTGACAAACATGTATGTTAATTGATCATTGTTTGCTTACTTATTTTGAAAAATTACATTTATTTGCTTGCAGATACGTTTATAATATAGCCAAAGATACGAAATTGATAGAAACAAATAGTCATCAGATTTCTAAAATAGTGCGATCTTTGTTAAAAACACAGGATGCATTCTTGTTTCTTTCCTTTGTTTGATAAGAGTAAAAATTTCTTGTGGAACAATAAGTGAAGTGCCCTATTGGTTATTCCATTAAGTGCAATCAACAGTAAATTCTCCGCAATCCATCATTTTGGGGAAAATCATATGCCAAGACTACAATAAATAAATAGATTAACATTCTGAGAGAACAAAATGTTTTGCTTTAATTTCCGCTTCGACGCAATTATTCCGTTTCTGATAAGGAAAAAATGTTACCATTAAATAATTAATTTATCTGTCGATTCATTTACAAACATGCCTTACTGTTGTAGGAAAAAATATTTATTGAAACTCATCTTGGGATTTTGGAGGATTCACCAAAAGAAAAAGTGGTTTAAAAACAATTGACTTTACAATTGTATGATTTTTACAACAAAAAAAAAACATTTCTGGGCACGGTGATGTAATATTTGTTTATTTTAACTAAATACTTGTAGAAAACTGGTTCACAAAAAAATTGGAAAATTTCATGAATACTTTCTTTTTGGTTCTGCATAGAAATATATGTGTAAAAAAACATAGTTGGTAAATTTTTCGCTGAGCTGTGTCTAATCTTTTAATTAATGTTTTCAGCTGCCTTAGCTTCAAGCTCAATTAAAATATCATTGGAAATGGTGCATTCCTCAAAATAAGGAAAAGAAAGTCATCATTTGTATACAGAATTTGTACTCGCCTCACTAACTCTTGGTTAACTTTGGAATTTTATTAGAAAAAGTAGCTGACTTGGACACACAGATTTCAACTGACATTTTACGATTCACAGAAATATTGCTCGCTATAACCGATCTTTTCTCATTAAAAGTGAGTTACACTCTCTTAGACGTAGCATTGCACCAACCAATAATGTCTGACTTCCTGGGTTTAGGGCTGTGGTGGAGTCAGAGTACAAATGACCGACTCCTTGAATTTTAAAAAATCCGACCCATTTACTCGTAACTTAGTCCGACTTCGCAACGCTAGTAGCAAACAGAACAAAGACTTAAGTTTCCGATGACATGTTTTATTAAATATATATATCATTTTGTGGTTCGTGGGATATTTTTGGAACAAATTTAATTGTAGTAATTAGTCATATCCCGTTTTAGCGAAGTCCGTTACAGCAAAAATCTCATTTTAGAGAAGAAGCTGGTAATAGCCAATGCAAGTTACAAAATAACAATGGCAACATTCGTAATATCCATATTATTAAATTTCGTTACAGCGAAACGATGTTGTTGCTCCCTTGGATTTCGTTAAAATGGACTGCATTGTAACATGGTCAAAAGCATGATATCTACTAGTTTTTTTTTCTAAACTGTGCTCACATTTAAAGCAACAATAATAGTTTCTGCAGTTTCTTGACAGTTTTTGTACAAAAAACGAAAAAAGAGGAATGCAGGCACAAAAGGTTTAGAAACAACTGAATTACAGGTGAAGTACCGTTTTAGAGCATAGATTCCAATGGCAGTCAATTGGTTAATATTTTTAACTTATGGACACGTCAAGCCGAAGCAGATGGTTTTTTAAAATAGTTTTTACTTAGTGTTGTTGTCTATCTTTTACATGTCGCACACCTACTTCAATAGTGTCACAACTCAAAAATCCGCTTTTTTCAGGAAACGCGAAAAACTGTTTCCACCGCTGATATTATTATTCTGGGCTTGAAAGTCATGACAAAATGTGAGATAGTCCTTTAAAATCGAATTTCAGACGTTATTTGGTATCCTTCCCTATTTGATATTTTGTTATCGTGAAAATTAGCTAATTTTCCATAGCAAGTGAATCGTCGGGATAGCAAGTGAATCGTCTACACCGATTCAACTGCTATCTGGCGGCCACTGAATTCCCTGTAGTTAGAACGGTTTTTTTGAGATTGATAGAGCTTTTTTTTCTGAATCCAGTGATACCAATAACTCAAAATCGTCAAATTTTGAGTTGTAACACTATTGAAGCAAGAGTGCGATGTGATGTTTAGTTATTTACTGATATATTTTGATAAAAAAACTGTTAATTAATAATCCTTTCCTTTGTTTTAGGGAACTTAATCTGTTATTGTGACGATGATTTATGTAAACCCAACAACACCTGCATCACAGACGGCATTTGCTATGTCTCTGCTCAACTCAATGATTGGAAGGAACCCTTCTACATGTACAGGTGAGTGTTCTTTTTCGCATACTTTCGATTTAGAGACATATTTTCCGAATTATGTGAGACTTCCAACCCTGTACTCTACTACACGGTTGATTTTTTTTTTCAATCGTGCTTTTAAAATTATTATATTTAATGTGTCAAACTTTAAAGTACACTACTAAATTTTAAGTTTAAACTGAAAGTTCTTCTGCATCAAAAATACATTTCCTTGAAGAAGGCAAAATGTACATTCGAAAAAATTTTGTTCGAAAATTTATGAAGTATTTCATATGGTCAGATATAAAAGGTAATCTTGGAAAATATACCTGCTTCGCTAAAAACATACTTAAAAGCCATATTTGACTTAAGTGTCCTCCTAAGCAGGACGTCTTTCTTTAAGCGACCATTTGCGGAACCTGCCCTTCTGGGGCTCCACTTGAAATTTAAAATTACTTTTAAGTGAACACAGTTTCCAAGTTTCCCAGGACATATAACATCCAGAAAGCTTTCCCCTCCCAGCCACTGGGATCAAAGTGCTTCAAGGCTTCAAAATTGTACTTCTTGGATCGCTTTAAAGTTTTGCAAAAGTGCTTGTTTCATAATTCATTCAGAACCGAATCCTATGAGCGAGGGAATATTTACTTGTTTGCTTACAGCCACGCTCCACGGCGATCGAGGTGTGTTGAGTTGTTTCGGCTACGAAGTAGTTTCGCCAGGCTTTTAAATAGCTTTGGCTAAAATACACAGTTGTATCATCAAAGAAATGGCTGCCTATACTGGAGACGGATGTGTTTTATTATGTGGTACTGTGTCACGTAGGCTTGTCGTGACAGTTTGCTCCTAAGGTTGGAACTGTGGGAGAAAACGTGACAATGAGCCCTCCAGGTGGAAACGTGTTGTATATTGGAAAACATTGTAGTTTTTTTAATTATCGCACTTTTTCAACTGTTACTCATCCAACTAAATGTCTGGAGTGTCTCTTCACCTATTTATTTATTCATTTTTCCGTTTAATCACTGAATACTATAATTTCCTCTATTTTCAGCTTTAATTCTTTTTTAGACGATAATATTGTGGAGATATCGGCATAAAACACCTCGGCAATAAAATTAACACATTTCTAAATTTTGGGAAAATGTACTAACTATTGATTTAAGATCTAAATTTAATGCTGTTTCTTTCCCCAAAACTCGTACTCACTTAGCTTAGCACCTCAACTGATACTTGGTAGCATAAAAAACGACAATAATCAATGGTAACACAATATTAAAACCCTTACTTTAGAGGGGAAATTCAGAACTATAGGTTTGCGTCATTAATAATACTTGAATAAAACTATTTACCCAATGAACAGAATGTTTTTTGATTTAAATTATTTTCAAAAAAATGCTTATTAAAATTCATTTACTTAATTGCTTGGCCAAAAATGGTAGAGTTCTTTTTGTCGTTTATTACTATTTTTATTATCTCTTTTTATTTCATTTATTTATTTATTTTTTTTTTTTTTTAAGTAGCATGAAATTAATTTATCATTTTAAGAGAATTGTTATTTATAACACTTATTGCACCAGAATATTCCCAAGCAATAAATACATTTAGAATTATTATCTTTTGCTCCTTACTCTGTTTTCGTCGGCATAAATATCACAAAAGTAAATAGATAATAATAACGCTCTATGAAAAGCCAGAATTCTTCCGAAAAGTTTAAGGAATGTTAGAATTTTGTACATTTTCAAAAAATAAGTAATATTTATTTTCTAACCAAAAAAGGAATTCTCTAAAGATATCTAAATATATATTCTAATCCATTTCAGCAACATGTTTCTAGTGTCGGAATAGTTTCCTATAATATATTTCATTTATTATAAATCAGTATAATGAACAACTGGCCCCATTTATAAGAATTCCCCATTGCCGACGTATCCGTTTCTTTTGTTGAATCACTTTTATTAAACTTTATGTGCCAAGTCATGTTTTATTATTTCACTAATTATTTGTTTCACAAGACACGGATAATTTTGGTTCTGGAGAGAATAAAAAAACCCTGGCTGTTATATTCTCCATATGAACTAATTAAGAAGTTTAACTGGTATTTGCGGACTCGCGAAACCGTATTTTAAGATAACTTCTAATTAGTGTCAGGAACTGAAGTGAAATGCATCACTAGGTGAAATAAAAATTTCGAAAAAGCATTCCGCTCCCTCATCCGTTTCTAATGACTAGAATTTTGTGGTGGAATTTTAGATAAATCGAAACGGATAATAACATTCTCTTCTCCCTGTTGCAACTGATACAATTTCCAGCCGGGTATTTTGGTTCCTGCAAAAATAATTCAATTTGAAGGCTTTTTCCGCTTTCTGGATTTGTTCTGAAATAATTACTTAATTAATTTACCAGTCTTAAGATTCCAGACAGGAAACTTAAGTCACAGCATGAAGAGCACAATGGGGGAGGTGAAATAATTTTTAGCTCTTTTATTTTCAATGCGCAATGCACAACTTGATATAATGCAATCAGATATTTAATAATGACTGACATAAGCGTATATGTCCTTAAATGTTGTTAAATATGCTCGATTATATCTTTCAAAAAACATTATTATTTCCATGAAAGTCGTTGCTATAGCTGGAGTAATGTACATATTCATATTATTGAAACTGCGTAGCTGGCGAAGTAAATTAAAGAATGTTGCTTAATGTATCTAGGTTTAGTCCGAAAGCAGTTAGTGATACTCTTTGGAAGTGTCTTAACGTAATGGTGCAACAGCAACAAAATGTGGTTGTGGTAATAGACTTAACATGTTTATCAAACTAACGGAAAGATTTTATTTGTTCCAAATAGAGTCCTAATGAGGGCGCGATGGTCAAAAGGGATTTTTAGAGATGCATTTTAAACGGCGCGAGTGGGTGTTAATTTAACTATGTAGATGCAATGGTATACGGAGAACTTTTCACAACTAGTTTGTATCCACCAGTACTTATTACTTGAAAACTTGGTTTCTAAGAGCGCGATTTTGGAGGAAATATGCAATGAACAAGCTTGTAGCCGGAAAAAGGGGAAAACCCCAAATTTTTAATTTTCATATCCCCTTTCCTTCTGTGTGCTTAAAATTGCAGCTTCGGAAAACCAAAAACCTAAACACCACACTTTGTTAAGCTTACGAAAAATAAATACTTGTGACTTTTTTTTTTACCATGTGCAACTTTTAAAGTTGCCATCATTCGAAATTTGGATCATTTGAAAACGGGAAAAGTTAGCCCATAATGTCGTTTTCATTTTATGTTTTACTTTTTAATTTTTTGAATGATAAAGTAAACAAAAACATAAATAACCAACTACAAAGAATTTCTGATTAAATTTAGTTCAGTAAAGTTACGCATGGCAAACACTTAATGAATTTCAATTGAAATGCTTTTCACCACATGATAGTTCTTGAAAATGGTCAACACGTGAGCTATACGGCGGTTATCACACATAAAATGAATCTTTTATTTTGTAAAAAACAAACTACACAACGTTTATGAGCTTTTCGTGATGAGGTAATTTCAACCGATACTAACAAATGTTGTCCTGAAAATCTTGATGGTAATCATGGATACAGTGTAATTTCTCGTTTCTGGTGCTTTTCTTTTTGAAAGATTTTATCGTTGGTTTAGGACTGCTCTAGAAAAAAATAGTTAATTCGTTCGCAATCGTTCGCACTTAGAACTTACTCCGTGCGTGTGGGCATATATGCCTTTCGATAATAATAAGCAGGGAATTTCGGCGCATGTAAGTGCTTATAATTCAAAAATAAAATTAAAAATTTAAAAAAAAACTCGACTGATTTATTGCTTGTCAACAAAACCAGAATCAAGAGGGAAAATTGAAAGCCCTTTGAAAGGAGTTAAACTATAAAATCAATTACAAGGATTTTATTTGTTAAAAAAATAGAAACTGGCAACTGATAAACATTTTAATAAATTATAAGAGTTTGCTTTCCTTGTCTGTCGACAATGATAACGGTTCCGATCATGTGAATAAAGGCTAAGCTGCATTTGCTAAAAAACGCTATAACTCGCATTGTATAGAACATGGAAGATCCAATTACATCGTATCAGACGCAGAAAATTTTTCTCTTTCATTTGGTGCTATTTTTTTTAAGTTTTGAAGTATGTTTTCACTGCTAAAATCCCGAAAAACCTTTCAAAGGTTTTTAACTAATATCTGCGTTAATTAATACCATCCGAAGACGCAACCTAGCTAAGAACACTCTCGATGAACTCCCCTTTCGAACAAAAAAAAATTCAAAATCGGTTCATCCGTTTAGGCTGAAGAGTGCCACAGACAGATACAGATACACATACACGTCAAACACATACCCCCCCCCCTTCCTTTGTGTGTCGGGGGTCAAAAAGAGAGTGAATGCTTGCAAATTTATTAAACCCAATAACATGCAAGCAGTACTTTTCATATCTCTCGAGTTAAATGTATTGAAACAATATATTGCATAATCATAAAAAACATCGTAGCTGCCTAGGCTATAATGTTTTGAATATCATTTATTGAATATCAGAACCAATAACTTAACCTTTAAATATCAGAACCAATAACCATTAACCTCGAGGTTAATGTAGAATTCATTGATTGAAACGATTTCTTGCATAGTCATAAAAACATTGTAGCCGCCTAGGCTATAACGTTTTTAATATCATTTATTGAATATCAGAACCAATAACTTGCATTTTAAAAGATTTTTTTGCTTTTGAACCTAAATATTGTGCTAAGTTTTGCATTCTAAGTAATGTTGGATTTTGTTTTTAATTGGTCTAAAATTTTTATTTTAATAAGTCTAATAGTTAATATACGCTTTGTTAACTAAGAATTCTCATAAACATTCCACAATAGTTATCTTTTCATCGATTTTACCTTTAACCAAATATAATATAATTCAAGTTCGGCACGAGAAAAAAAACTGCTAAACTGTAGTCTTTTAAATTTTTCTGTTGAAAAATGACCTATTTTCCATCAAAAAAGCTCTTTTTCACATTTTACCTAAGTTTAGCATCAAAAATCATAATTTTTTTTTTTTTTGGACGATATTTATGCAAAATGTTCAACCTGGTTTTCTATTATCAGTGTTATCTATGTTTCGCTTTATTTCCTGAATCGTCTTGTCGTAGCTGTTTGCCATATTTTCACACAAGCATTTTACGTATGGCCATAGAAATCATACTTAATATCCAACTTAAATTAAAGTTTATTTTTACATAAAGAAAATAATCGTCGTAGTTGTTGCCTAGTTAAACATTCAATCCCAATCATTTTATAATTTCTAAACATCTTAGCTTTCAGTCTTACTAAGTATTAAAAAAAACCATGATCAATTTTAATTTATCCGATTCAAAAATAAAAATTTCCAAAAACATCCGCCATCCATTAAAAGGATTACCAAAATAATTTTCCTGAAGATATCCTAGTTCCTCTCCAGTCCTTAAAACGCCGACGAGTTACTAATTCCGCTACAAAAAAAAAGTATTATTTACAAAAGAATGAAGATGTAAAAAAGTATACATTATCTAATACACAATCGACTTTCATTACTTAATATTGTGATGCATCGAACTCGCCTGGAATCCAATTCTGGAGTGCCTATGGAACGCGACACATTAAAATAGGCGTGACCACGTGCCTGGAATTAGCATAAAGAGTGAGAAAATCGTTTGCAAAGGAATTAGCGCGCTTCCCCGGAACGTGATAAATTGCGAAATCCCGGGATGTTAAAACGATCACATATCGGGCACAAGCTTATACCTTTCAGTGTTAACGTTCGTATCGAGGCAATATCATTTCTTCAAAGAGGTGGATTAGAGTATCGTTTGGGGGGTATTGTCTTAAAACGTACATGTGTAACATAAGTGCTCCGTATATACATGTATTTTCGTTGTTATTGTTGGAAATGGTATTATGGATGTATAATTACTTGCGGCTTTCAGAGTTCATGTTCTGAAATGCAGTGGAATTGATTTAAATTTACAAAGGTTTTTGCAGTGCATTTTGTGCAAGAGACCTGTATTTAACTACGTATCGTCTTTATTGTATTTTTCAGCTTAATAAATCGTTTTTTGAAATCTAAATATCTACGATCAAATTGAGGCATGAATATATAGTGTACTTCATGCTTCTGTTATTGATGCATTCTATTTAAATGAGACTGAGTATAATTTTAAAAAGTATCTTGGTGGATATAATTGCAAAAGTGGTTTTTTACGCATAAGGTGCACTAACATTTGCCCATTTGTTTCTTAGTTTACGTAGCTGATTGAATTTATCTCACAACTTAACTTTCTGCTCCTCATACAAATTCACAGTTTACTTTGGATCTTGGCCAAAATGGTTGATAATTCCTAGTTTAGACTCTCCAAGTAGCACACTTCGTTTTTTAAAGGTTGTAAAATGGTTATTAACGTTGTAACAACCGATTAAAAACGTTTATAAAACGTTTAAACGTCTTTTGTGCTACCTGGGTCTATTCTCTCCTAATATTGACCTAGGAACCATGACGTGTTAAATATTCTTTGATCTACAATGTAACATAAAAGTTGTTTGCGTAAAGCAATAGCAAGCTGCAACAATCAACAATAACTGAAACAATCAATGGTGCATCAATAGTCAATAACAACAATCAGTAGCAGCAGTCCATTGAACAGTAACAATAAATGGCAACACCTAGAAAATTTATAACAGAAGCAACAGTCAATATCAACAGCTGCAATCAATATCAACAGCTGCAATCAATATCAACAGCTGCAATCAATATCAACAGCTGCAATCAATACCAACAGCAACAATCAATGCAACAGCTACAATCAGAAACCAATAGCAAGCATCAATGCAATAGCAGAATCAATAGCAACAGGAACAATCAATAGCAACAGTAACAATTAATAGCAACAGCAACAATCAATAGCATCAGAAACAATCAATGTCACCATTAAGAATCAAAAAGTAAATAAGCAACAATCAGTCACAGCATGGGACAATAACAACGTGTTTTATGACTGCTGCAATTGCTGATCTGAAACAAGCAATACTCTTTAGTAGACTTCCAAAATGTTGCAGGTTTACCATTTACAAAGATTGTCTTAGTTATGGTGACAACAATAATTAAATTGCTTACCAAATGAGTTCATTAAAAAAAGGATTAGTTGTAAAACGCTTATATAAATCGAGTACTCTTTTCATCCCTCCCTTCACCATTTTTGTTTAATTACACTTCTCCTTATCAGTGTATGCTGTGCATGTGTTTACAAATTTCCGCAGTGCTCTTTTTTGAAACAAAACTTGTCGTTTTGAAACCACCCAAGTAGAGATCATGAATATCCAAATACCCCTATATTACTGCCATACAGTTAAATACAAAGACAGATGGACTACCTGTAGCATATCCAGTAAAAATCTCAGTCATTTCTTTGTCCAACCAATCGACAAATTCAAAAACAGTCAATTATGCGATGACAGGTTAGTATTAAAATTGATAGAAAAGGAAAATTAAACCTAAGCAGATTCTACTATTAATGAGATGCATCTTTGTATATAAAGCAAGTTGCAATTAAGTTTTAAAAAACGAAGAAATAAATCTTCGCCATTGGCTAATCTCTGGAATCTTCAATTGACATTTAAAGACGTCCGTTTGCAATTATGCTTATAGAATCGGACTTTTCCGTGACTGAATCCTTCAGTTTTGTGTTTTTAGTTGTCAGATATTTAAAAGTAAGTGATTGATAGATTTTCTTTCAAATGTTATTACGATTGGTGCCTGACTCGAAAACGTAATGCTAAATTGTTTTGGATATTTTTCTCTTTAATAATTCCTATGCAGGTATCATACAAAAGCATCACGAAAATGCAGTGCCAAAAACATAGTTATAATTTTATTTTTGTGAAGTTAGATGACGTTTAGTCACCAAGAAGGACTTTATTTCTTCCTGAATAAATGTTAATTTACGAAGCATTTACCTTCAATATTTACATTTGGCAATTAAAAAACTTAATTAACACAATAACGTATTAAAATGTAAGGAAAGATTAATTTCAACTCTGCTTTTGTGAACTTAATATCTCTATCAATAACGTAGCAAATCTGTGGGGGGAGATAACTCGTTTTCCCATTTTCAAAAATTTAACATCTTTATAAACTAAAGTAATTTCATAGAAGACTTCGGATCATTCCGAATTTAAACTTGATCGATGTGGTGAATACGGAAGGATACTGTTTCCTTTTATTTTATTTAATATCTTTACCGCTAACATGTTGGCAAAGACTTTAATTCATCCCGCCTCTAAGCTCAACTCTAAATTTGTAGCCAATTAATAGTACGTACACTTAATATCTTCGCAACTAATATTGTGTCATGGAAGACTTAAGATCTTCCTCTTATCAGATTTTTTTTTTATGAAAGATTTTAGTTTATTCCTCCTCTAAATTTACCACTAACGTGTGATAACTGCGTGAAGGTACTTTTCCGTTGAATCTTTGCAAGATTTAGGTACCTTTGACGACCAGCTCAGAATAGTTCGGAATTCATGGTGTGAAATATCAACGTCTGTCCTGAATGAAAAAAAAAGTATAAATATTTACAATTTCCTGCTCAAAATCTCTCTAAAAAGTTAAATGCCTTTCTGTGATCCTAGATTTCTGTGATCGTATAAAAAGTCTGGAGAGCTTAGTCTCATCAAATAAGGCTGGATATATTTTTCCTTCTGGAACCAGGGCCTGATTACTGAATAGGCCTACTAGGCCGCGGTCTAGGGCCCCCACAATTTAGGGACCCCCAAATGGCTAAAATTGTTTTAGTCAATGCCTAATTTTATTTCTACCCATGCCTAAAATTGAAAAGATTCATAATGGGTGGGGGTCCAAAAAAAGTATTTGGCCTAGGGCCCCGTGATATCTTAATCAGGCCCTGTCTGGAACAGTGAAACGTGTTTACCCAGGTAGCACAAATAACCTTTAAACGTTTTATAAATGTTTTTAAGCTGTTGTTACAACGTTAATAACCATTTTACAACCTCTAAAAAACGAAGTGTGCTACTTGGGTAGTGTTATTTCAGTTTTTAAATACAGTTCAAAGTTTACAAGTTAAATACAGTTCAAAATTAAGTCCTTATATACATAGGACATGTCTTGAAAGGGAAACAGTTGCGTCTCGCTGTGTCTGTAGATTGTCAAATATGTAGAATATTGGCAAGAGAATAAGGTGTTTCGTAAATTGCGGTATGTCTTAATCTCATTACCAGTAAATTTACTTGGTTATAAAGCTGATTGTTTTAAATCAGTTATAGAGATTTTGTCGTATCTATCATGGTCTTCGTACATATTATTGCTAAATAATGTCCCTTAAATGTTTCAACCATTTTTTTTTTCTCCTCGAGAACAATTATAATTTTTTAACGACATAAACCATATAACTAGTTCTTGTTTTTTTGTAAACCCTGACTATTATCTTTATATAGTAAGTAAATAAATAAATAAAACAATTGATTTGTTTTACTTAATTATTAATAAAAAAAATAAGTCATAAATTTTATTTATTTATTTACTATTAAACTAAATATATGCGGTTTATTTACGAAATTGTTTTATTCCTTCAAACGGCTGAATTTGCATAGAATCATTGTTATGCGGGAAGTCATCAAATTGGTAAAACAAGTGCAACAAATTGCTCCCATTAAAATAACCATCTAAACAAATATATCCTTTACACTAATTAATTTCCTACATGCAATATCGGTCTCCCTGCCAGCAATTATGGGAGCCAATTTCCCGATAACTTCGAGCAGATGTTCAATCTACCTGAAAAAATAATATTTTACTTTATAATTTTGTCCTAATTATTTTTGCACCGTCCCGGCGACGGCAATTAAAAATAATTACCTTCTGACTTTTTTGTTACAAATGCAGATGCATATCGAAAGAATATTTTCGTGTTCTTTTTGGCTGTAAGGTGGTACACCCCTATAATCACGCGGGATATGGCGGGGAGTGATCTCTGGAGGTAAAAGCCTGATGATGATGAATTAGATCTTCTTCATGTGAATATGTACCTCCACACGTTTTATTTTCCATTTGCTGTTGCTGTCACGAATGTTCTGCGAGATATCTGATGTGTATCTCAGAGTATGGCTCGAAATGAAACTGAATTGCTTTTGTTTTTCTCTTTTGCGTAGGTGAATAACATGTTCAACTAGCGTGTGTCCTTCTTTTATAACAGGAGGCGAGATCTTGTTCAATCAACAAAAAAAAAAAATTGAAAACTCCAAATTGTATTCCTCGTTCTGGTAATTTCAAAAGTGTAAATGTAAATGATTGCTGTGAATGTACATAACACGTTTGTGCAGTTAAATAAGCGTATTAATTTTTTTTTTTTTTGCAAATACAGTTCAACCTCGTTGAAACGAATTTGAAAGGACTTTTAAAATCAGTTCGTCTTATCGTAAGGTCGTATTTTGCTCACATATCTGCAAAATATCCCATAAACAGGACGTTAAATAACTTAATAAATATGGCACCGGCCAACTATTTTAAGCCAAAAACGTACGTAAACCATTCCAAGTAAGAGTTTTTAGCAGATAAAAATTGAAAAAAATTGTTAAAAAAACTTGGGCATAAATGGGTTAATAAACCCATTGTTATCTACTCACTGGATTTCTTTTTCTTCTTCTGACGTTTTTCACTCACTGAGTTATCATAATCATTTAATTTCGTTTACAACACCTCCAAATGACCTTTTATATCCAAACCCATATTTGCATTTTGTAAGAAAGTTAATCAAGATTTCTCGAACTCAACTCGGGAATGTGCTGCTATATAAAACTCCCGCACTTTAGCACAATTCTATTCTTTTTCACCATTATCATGCCTCCACAGCTTTTTACAAAATGGTTTTTAATCGTAATTGTTATTTAGCACAACTAAACTTTGTATACAAACGGCCTTATACTACCTTTTATAAGAGTTTAAACTTGTGACTATGAGGTTTTATGAATCGCAAAATTGTTTCCCTAACGTTATCTTTAGCGCAGGATTTTCTATTACACCATGAATATCCAAAACTGCAATTTCATATTTTGCTGTGCTTTCCTTGTGTTTTATGTGTCACAAAATTACTTTTTATCTAAGCATGTATTAAATATTTAGGCTTTTGTGCTTGAGTTTAGAGATTTTGGTTTTGTACGAGAAAACTTATTTCGTTTATGCTTGAACGAAAGCGTTGTTTTTCTGGAATAGCAGTATAAAATGAAGTTTTTATTATAAAAATGTAAGGTAAAGTGCCCTAAAGCTAATACCCAAATAGTTCCTAAAGATGACATCTATAAATAAAACAAAAATTTAAAGCATTACCAATTTCCATTAATACAGAATTACCAGATTTAGAATGAGTTCTCTTTTTCTTAAAAAAGAAAAACTCCTTCTAAATTATTTTAGGAAATTGATAATGCTTTGAATATTTATTTCATTCACACATGTCAGCTTTAGTAAGCTGCTGTTTGTGTCAGCTTTAGGGCACGTTATCTTATTATGCGTTTATGCCCTGTAGCGCATAAAATACTTCCAAATAGAAATGAGACTCAAAAAAGAAAAGAAAAGAAAGAAAGAAAGAATAGAAAAGTATAAGAACGAACTTTACTAGTCTCCTGAGAAGCGTAATTTAACACACCCACCCTCACTTTTAAAAAACATCTGTTTTTTTTATTATTATTTATTTATTTTTATTTTAATTGTCATTTAATGTGTATTGCATTAACTTGGATAAAAGATGCTATCATGTATTTAAGTGGCTATACAGTTTGCCAATCAAAACTTTTTACCATGTAATTTCTACTAACTTATTTTTTCGTGAGAAGACCCGGTTCTATGAAGCAGCTTATACGAGTCTTGAATAAGACTCATCGAAAAACCAAATTAGTGCATAAACTTAGTGTAAATGCTTAGTTCATATTTATCATAATATTGTTTTTAAATATTTGGTTTTAGGTGTAAGAAAATTTTAAAAAATCAAAATTTTATTACTACTTCAAAGAAAGTTAGTTTGAAGAGATGCTTTCCTCCTGTTATTCCCATAACAGTTGAATCAAAAATTAAAGACTGCGTGTTTAAAAGGTTTGTCAGCACTTCATGTTCTAGCAAAAACTATCTGCTCAAAATTTGATGAATGAGTAAATAATTGTTTTATCAAGAAGGAACCTGGCTTTCTGTTTTACCAACTCCTCCCCTACCTAAGACCTGTTACAAAACTGTACCTCATAACAAAGTTGTTTTAAACGGCGAAAGTTAATTCATGTGTTTTGCATTGCATTAAGTGCAACATGCATATAATTAGAAATGCTGTCGTTGTTCTATTTGTCGTCGAAACTTTTAATACATTTCAAAATTAACACAATTCTACATGATTTTTGTGTCATCACTTACTGAAACTTGCACTGCCAAACACTAGGGGGCGTTGATTTTGATTGTCAGTTGAATGCCCAACGTTTAGTGATCCTATGTTTTCACAAAAAGCTAACTCAATAATTTAAAACGACTTTCATATTGCTAATCGATGGTAAACTTGTGGCTTTGTTTTCATATCGTGATTACCATTGTACGACGATTGGTCGCTCATGTGCTTACATTACTTGCATACAACTTTGGCGATTCATCTTCGCTTTTGGCTCCATTTATTCATGAATACTAATGCCTTGCACGTAATCTTTAGAAGAAGGGAAGTCCAACTGGAGAATAAATGCACTCCAGTAAAAAAAAAAAAGTTTAAGCCCCCCCCCCCCCTCCTAACACCCCCAAATGAATTCTGAACAACAAGTGCCTTCTTGCTGAGCTCAGTCCATTGTTGCGTGTGTGACATCTTTTTTCACATATTTTCACTTTAATGCGCGAATTTTAATCTTTAGCTTTTGATTTTTGTCCATTTAAATATGAATAACTATTATGCATTTTAACACAAAGTAGAAAATTTGTATAAAAATGTTTGTGTCTAAAAAATACTAATTTACTATTAACTCACAACCATTGATAACTTTCTACGTCACACCTGCAACACGTACAAATTGTAGTTTTTTAAATGCAAATAAATATTTTAGAAAGATGATATTTTTCATGAGATACATAATGGTTATGTTTATTCAAAATCAATAGAATAAACCTTTTTTTACACACATATTACTGTTGCATCTTAAGTTCCCTCGCATTGTTAGATGCTCATTATTATATTTAATTATTCATTTATTTTTTATTTGGATAAATCAATTATTTAGGATTATATCATACGTTTACAATTAAAAAAATAGTAATTAGTTCACTTAAATAGATTCTAGCATAAATAAAGTTTGCAATGCAATTGAAATATTATAAGTGTTCCCGTTTGCAGTTTCTTTTCTTCAGCTGCAGGATAATGAACCGACGAGGGAAAAGTTTTTCGCATTTACATCCAATATTTGTTCAGAAAAAAAAGGTTTCTTGAAACCACGAAAGCTATCTGCAAATTTCTCAGTAAACCCATACGTTGGAGTTACTCCAGTTTAGTCAGCGGAAACTCAAATAATTACCAAACTTCGCTCTTCTGTAACATTATAATATTTATTTCTTCAGTTACTTTAGCACCTGATGTCAATAAATTCTACTTACAAAGAGTTTATAAAGGTGTTATCAAGAGTTTATGAAAACCAAACACACTTATCAAAAGTTCGCCAAACATGAAAATTTCTATGAAATTGTGTTCCTTTGGTTTCTCTCTTCCTCCTAGCCTCTCTCCCTTAAAAAAAATATTATTTTTCTGATAAAAAGAAAAAAAAATGAATTTTTAACAACACTTCCATTATAATTGAGGTTGTTTATAATTACTGAAGAAGAAGTTTGCCAAATATTCTTAGAACTTAAGGTTAAAAATCATTAAACTTGGGTGAAGCGACAGCTTTTATTTGAAACAGATCACTTTACATCCTTTATATAATAAAAGATTCTAAAAAGAAATTAATTTCGTTTTTCTTTTCTTTACCGGCTATTTCAATTGTGCCTACAGTTACTTTAAAATCTTTTAAAATGTCTCTTTAAATCGTCGTATTCTATCTTTAAATAGTCATGACCCCTTTCAGTAAGAAATAAATTGTGGAGTCTTTGGACTCCCTTGACTTCTTGTACTGAAATATTTTCGAATAAAAAATCAATTTATTAATTTAAGCACCAAGTTACTAACCCTAAAAAAAGCTAAGGCAGCTTCATACTTTAAGTTAAAACTAATTAAGACTGTTTGCGTATGAAACTAAGTTGTGAAGAGTCTAGAAGTAACACGCTTCTTTTGTTAGAAAGTAAGCCCTGGTTATCTTCACGTAGTCGAGTAGAATGTTGTACATTTGATTACAATTCAAAAATTTATATTCATAAACGTTGTGTTGTATATATATCCTACTTTTTCTGCACATATTTCTACTCCCTTACATTTAAACGCGACGTCTAGATTAAGAAACGATATTCTAGACTAGGAATTTATTTCATTCGATATGCGCTTAAGCTCCAAATATCCAACTTGATGCCATCTCACATGCATGAGCATTCTCGCAACCGTTCAACCAATCAATACTGCTTGCAAAGAGTTCTTTAACCTAAAGACGTCAATCTTAATTCCAGGACCGGATTATGACAGGGGCACAGACCCAGAGCACTAAAAACTGAAGGACACTAAATCTTTAGCTAAAGATTGAAAAATGTCGAGTTGTTTCATATCGCACCACATAAAGATGTTAGTGTTAAATCTAGGGATAAAATGTTCTTGAAATTTTAATCTCTTTTAACAATCCCCAAAGCCACTCCAGGCTTTGCACTAATTTAAGCAATTGTTACATTTAAAATTACATAATAGATGCTTTTGATATTAACGTCTTGTTGCAACCAGGCAAAAATTGATGACATCTTATTCTTATCTCAAAATAATGTACGAGAGCTTTTCAATAAAGAATGATCAGAAATTAATGAAGCAAGATTATGTGAACTAATCCTCTAAATATTGATGGCTTGTTTCAAAATAGTTCCCCCTACATGTGGGTATACAGACACTCATTTGTTATACCGTTTTTTCCTATCTTCAAAGACGTGCTAAAAGCCATTTTTGAACACATCCTTCAAAACCACCTCCGAAACTTTCGCTACTACCTGTGAAGATGAGACACGCCATCCCGGAGGTTTTTTTCCGACTTAGGACGCATCAAGAACTCATTAGAGGCTAAAACAGGGCTGTAAGGAAAACGGGATACAACGAACAAAACCTCCACACCCACATCCTCTTCGTCGGGAATGAGAAATCTCGAAATCCCCTTACACAAACGAGTGCCACCTGCAGTTTTTCTTTGTACAATGTTTGATCAGAACGAAATGAAGTGGTCATTCTTTGCAATCGCTCTTGCAAAGAGATTCGATTATCTTTTCCCTCTATAACAGCAGCGACGTTGACGTTTTCTTCAGTTAGAAAAGTTACTGGAGTGCCAGATCCTTTGAAACTGATTCTCTCTCATCTTTAAAGATTTGAAACAGTTCCTAGCTGTACTATAGAGAAGAATATATCCCCTGTCAACTTCCTGCAACATGAACATGCATGCAATGGTTTGGCTGCGGGTTTTGAAGAAAAAAAAAACAAAATTTTGAAAAAACATATTGTTTAGATTGCAAATTTTTAATGCAACGTTTTTTAGCACTTTGTCGGATATCTGTGCATCCATAAGCTCCCAATTTTTCGCGTTGAAAAGACGTTCCTTGTAACGCCGAAACACGTGTCTGCAGTATCCCTGCTTATTAGTGCTAAAAAACGTTGGATTAAAAATTTGCAATTTATAATTTTCACTAAGGTGACCACTTTCTTCAACGTATTGTTTGTTTATTGCATGTCACTTCCATTTTTCCGTAAACGAAAATGAAACCGTATGTTCTTAGTTACTTACCAAGCTCATATTACTGACGTCATGTAAATTAAATTTTAGCGATCTAGTGTTCACTTATCCCACTGTACATACATCATTCGTTCTCTGTGCCTCAATTTTTTTTTACTTGCCAGAAAAAAAAAATCGAGATCAGTCTTTATTGAACAACATACGTTCGTATATTTATCACATCATATGTTATAGTTACTTATATTATAATACATAACATACTCCCGATTATCCGCGGAATCGGGTGGCACGGGTATCGCGGATAATCCGAAAAAGCATAAAATAAGGGTTATAGTAGATAAAAATGTCTTCTAAGTAATTGCATTACACTTAAAAAGTGATATGTACAAATAGTTATGATACAGCATAAGAGTACAGGCATAAGGGGTAAGAAGTACAGCATAAAAAATTATTTGTATTTGAGGCTCTCAAGCGCATAAAATCTTTTGTAGTTTTCTAAGTTTCTACAAGAATAAAGTTAACTAAGATTTTTTTCCCCGAAACCCTCGTGAATAATCGAAAGTTTACTGTATATTGTAATGTAAGACATAGTGAAATTTTGTCTGGTTTCAGTTGTACGTTAATAACAAACATTTTCACCTTCACTTATACAGTATAAGCGAAAGTGCTCCAAATAAAATCCTTGGCTTGTGTTCTCGAAAGTCACAGTCGGGATGTTTAAATCTGATTTGAATTCCCGTTATGTTTTTATCATTGCTGCCTTCACAAGTTTTTGCAGAAGTTTCGTCTCAAATTGGCGATATATCGCCAAATCATTACGTTCATACTTGTTGTGACAAACATGAATAATAATTATATCCATCTAATGACTTGCCGCTCAGAAGTTGGACAATTAGTGTACTCCTTCAAAGGGATAGCTATCAAAACACTTGCTCCGATCACACGGCAGTATCGATTTACGTTATTTATACAGAATATACGTCAAAAATGATTCGAAAACTTCCCCATACCCGCCTGTTAGATTTATTTGTTCTTCTTGCTTTCATTGTTCGAAAAATTAATGTCCTGTTACAAACAATAATGAATGTTGTGAGGCAGAGCCTTTTTTGTTCTCTTGAGTTTGATTTTAAGGCACATTTAAATGTAGCACTTATGTTGTGTTTTTAGTACCAGGCAATTAATAAAATTTGCTTTGTGTGTAGCTCTATCATTCTCTCATTTTGTGAAATAATACGTTATTTTAGTCTGCTGACAGATATCATCATGTTCGATTCATGCTAATGAATTTCTCGTTGAATTGGTTATTTTATGAAAAAGCATCATTTAACATTTATAATGATCAGTAATCTGTATTTAGAATGTTTCAGAAAAATATTTTTTCCCCAAGCCGTTTACCAAATTATCTTTTGTTCAGTTTCGTTTTTTGTATTTTGCGACAATTATAGTTCCGCAGTTCATTTGTAGATATTCTTCTCAATTATGTCCCTTATCGTGCTGTGGCTAACTGTGATCAAAGATTTTCAGTATAATCTACTGTTTTTCACGAATCATATTTTATTCATGTATTGTTTACTTCTTTTTTGTTCCTTTTTTTTTCTTTTGTGAAATATATTTTGAATATTTTTTTTTTCTTAAAGTTTTTAGTATCTCGAAAAAAGTTTGCTGCCACATTTTAATGCAGTGTTGAAGATTTTTCTTTCCTTACAGTTTACAGCGGCGGACGTTAATATATTCCCCCCCCCCCCCCCAAATTGCAAGCTAAAAAAGTCTTTCCTTTTAGTTCCTATTGTTAATTCCTATTTTATTTTATTTTATTTTACTTTATTTTATTTTTTATTTTTATTTTTTTTATTTTATTCATTTTTATTTTTTTGCTTTTTATCAAATATACATGATACTGTATCATTAACCATCTAAATTCTGAGTTGTAAGTTTTTTATTTGTTATATGTATTAATCTGATAGTTTTCAAGTTGAAAATGCATTTATATTTTCTTCTCCGAATTAGTCTTACGATTATAAATGGATCTTAAAATGAAAAAAAAATTGTTTTCGGTCGTAAATATATCTTAAAATGAAAAAATTTTGTTTTCGATCGTAAATAGATCTTAAAATGCATAGATTTTGTTATTGCCATAGCTATCAACTATATGCTTTGAATTCACAGCTGATATTGACCTTTAGCTGTATTGTTTATATTCATTTTTCTTTTTTTTAATTAGCGAGCCGTTAATTAAATACCAAATTCTGTTACTTATGTCGCTCCATAATAATGAAGCTACTTTGTTTTCCCTACTGAAAAACAATATGCAAATGTTTTAACTTTTTTTGTTTCAATCTGTTTTTTTGGTGATAGTACTCCCCATAGTTGACGTTTATGCGCTAAAAAAATGATTTCAAAATGTTCCCGATTATTCGGCGATTTCGATTTTCCGACACCCTCATGCCCAAGAGTTTGTGCTGTAATAACCCAGAATCTACTCTTGTTCAAGCAAAAATAGTTATTTCACAGAACAGTTATTTAAACCCACAGCGACCGCTCTCCCTCCATCTTCAAAAACAAGCGTTTCCTTCTCCGATTCCATTGTTTTTGGATTCCCCTTCGGATGACTCGAATCTTCTTTCGTCAAGAGATGGGAAAATCCTTTCGGCGCCTGCCGCTCTTGTCCCCCGCCACAACAGTTGCAGCCCGAAACAGTTCTCAGACTTCGAATGTTTCTATTATTGCCGGTTTAAGAAAACGCATCCTTTTGTATTGAATGACCTGTTTTGCGGAATCCTTCTTAGCGTGAGATGGTAGACATGAAGTCTATAAGCTTGGCACATCAGTTCTTTTTTTTTCCTATCGTGAGCTGTGAGAGCAACACTTCAACTAATCTGCTTGGTCGCTGATATTAATTTTTCCGCAACCGATTGTCATTGACACGTTTGTCTGCGATTACCGAGAAGTTGTTTAGCTGTTGTGAAAGTGTCTCTACTAGCTATAGTAGTTGGGGTTTTTTTCTGGTGGAAATATAAATAATATTTCTATCTGTCTGATTCTTAATTTTTCCTAACTAAGCTGTCGTGGTGAAGGAGACATTAGAGCTGAGAGTGTCTGACTTAAGAAAATGGAACTTCACTCGTATAATGTTTTTAGAAGAAAGTTGGAGGGAGCAATATTTCGAAAATAATCTTAACTTATGAATATTTCTCGTTAAAAAATTGAAGTACTATTTAGCCATTCAATTGAGGCAGTGTGAAGCAAGGGGTCATAAGTACCCAAATTGAAAATTTTTACATAAATAGTACAAATGGTTGGAGAATCTCTTATCTGTTTTGGGGCAAGAAATGGCACTAGTAGCCCTGGTAGATGCTCATATATAGCGTACACAAAAATTCACAAAAAAATCTCAATGAAAACCTACCTAGTCTTATCTTTAAACGCTTTTTACTCAAACCTTGTTTATCCACTAACAGTCATTTGCTTCTCTCAGTCATGAATATTTATTTCATTTTGATTTCTATATTCTCTTATTTTATTCATTCTTCACGCCCATGAGAAATATTTTTGGAGTTTCTAGACGGGCATGAACATCGCGTTTATGCCCCCCCCCCCTTACTTTTTTTAAGGCGAAGTGGTACACTTTGTGACACAGGTGAGGAGGGAGTCAAATTCGTCGAGAAAAAAATGGCACATTAATAAACAGTTCTTATGTCCAAAAATTTGCGGCCTACTTCTTTAATTCACTAATCTCCCATAAAATTATGCTACTTCCTAAAAACTTTCTGTCTGGGGAAAAAGGCAACTTTCGGCGTGATAGCTATTTTGCCTTTGACCGGACCCAGGTTGAACGTAACCCAGCGAGCAGCCCTGAGTTTGAGTGTGCTTAGTATTTAAATTTTATCGTAAGTCTTTATAGAAAATTTTCTTTTTTATTTTTAGTTTATCAGAAGGTCGTTCCGAAAGCCATCGATTACTTCCGAAGCACAAATGCAGATAGGGAAACAGGCTGATAGCTGTTGAGGACGTCCAACTAACGGAAGTGCATTTTAACCCTCTAACTGTTACATGTTATCATCCTTGGTACTCCAACGCTACCGATTAGGAACAGCTTTCATTTAGGGCTGCCAGTTGGACTGTTAGTGCTAGTTTGCTGAAAAAAACTGCCTTAAATTTAGGAAATGAGTTTCTGTTTCAAAAATATGCTATTGTACAGAAACCCATAATTCGAATTTTACTTCCGTTAGAATATTAAGAATTGTATATACAGACATTGTTTTCCGACTGATAACTAGACGAAGACGTGCTTATTATTATTATTGTTACATTTATTATTAACAATTTCTGTTTTTTTATGTAGAATGCCCGGTGCTGAAATGCATCACATTCGAATGTTAGTATTTTAAACAATCGTTTAATAAACAATAAGCTAAGTGCCACATTTTTCCGACACTTATTCCGATATTTTACTCTTTCTAAATTTACAGCTTTCAATTTTCAAGACTTATTTTAACCACAAATGAAGAAGTGCGCCTGTGTTTTTAATTACGTCATTATAACACTAAACAGTAAATTTGTTAAATAAGCTAAAAATAAGTCAGAAAATACAGTAAATTTAACCAGATATAATATAACAAACATAAATTTTTATTTGTGTTATTCATAATGCATTTGGCACTATTTGTGTCATTTTTAACATGAATTCGTAGTTAACCCACGACGTAGAGATGATATTGTTTACTTCCCGAAAAAAAAATGGTAAAAAAAACCTTAATTCAGTTAAAACGAGGTTCTTTTAAACGAGGTTTCGGTTTAAAGAATTTCAGATAATCGAGGTTCAACTGCTCTTGATGACTAAATCAGAAACAGTTGAAACTCCTTTAATCGGACCCTCGTTTATCGACCACGTTTAAAGGAAGTTCCGGTTTCTGGAGTTATGGATAATCAAGTTCAACCTTTCCTATACAAAACTGTGTTGTACAATATAATGCTTATAGGGGGGGGGGTCTTGCACTTCTTGATTCTTTTATCGAGGCATAAATTAATTGCAAATGGAAAAGCGAGCCGTCTCGTTTTCTTGTGGACAAAATAAATCACTTTTTGCCTGATTAACTCAGGTAAAAAAAAGAATTAAATTTTGAAACAATATTCTCAAGCGTATATTAAATTTTTACCTCAAAGAAGTAATATATGCTACAAAACCGGTTAAACTGCCGGTTCTTTTAGTCTTTCATCAAACTATGGTACTAAAGTGCAACTCAAATGTGTTGCCAAATTTTTCTAATCCTTGGAGATATATTATGCTTCAGCAACTGTCAGACAGTGACTCGTGTATGTTTCTATGTGCGAATATGTTATGAATTGTTTTCTTTGAAATCCCATTAAGGAGATGTTTTAGAGTGTGCTATTTCATGCTTGGGTGCTCCTCAAAAGCATAATTTAAATCGTTTCTGTAGATTAATGAAGTTACTTCAATTTCCTGAACCCGAACAAAACGAGTGTTAAAGAGCTGTTCATCGAGTAGTTGTGTGATATAATAGTCAATTCTCTTGCGTTATAATTTTTAAATTAATTCTGTTAATTCTTATGATGAAAAACCTAAACGTACATTAGAGCAAGGTGAAAATGGTGGTTGGGTCAGAATTTCATGCTTTTGTCAAAACGTTTTTGTTTAAAGAAAGATCTGATATTAAAATTCCAACACTCCTACTACTAGATTTAAATAACAATGTTATTATTTCTACTCTTTGGAAAAAAAATACATTATTTACTAATTACATTTTCTTATTTATGAAATTAGTTCCTCTAAACGAAAAGAAATAACTTTTAACTTTCTTCTTTTGGTGGTATTTAAAATACTAACCTTTTTCTACTGAACTAGCTGACTCTTTCGAAGCATTCGCACTTAACATATGGAACGCAAAAACCAGTTTTTTACTTTTTTTATATTTATTTATTTATTTTTATTTTGTTTATTTATTTTTTATTGTATTTATTTTTATTTTATTTTTTATGTATTTGTTTATTTATATTTATTTATTTATTTTGAATAACAGCAAGTATTACAAAAACTATGTTGAACCAACAAAAAAAAAACTTTGAGAAATAATATATATAATGATGGAAAGTTGGATTAAAATTCTGCTGAAGCAAAAACCTATCAAAATATTTTTCGACCCAGATTCGAAATTGTACCCTTACCATTATGAGCACAACTTCCTACCAACAGCGACAACGGGTCCTACTTCCTAATTGTCGGATATTATTTATTAAAGTAAATGTGTCATAAAAAAATAGATATTGGGCCTATTTTTCGCCAGTGGCCATCATGATAATCTTTAAAATGAGGGGAAAATCATGGAATTTTTTATGTAATAAAGAACATTTGGCATGGAGAATATACATAAGATTGAGCAACCTTTTCGCAAACTCATTTTTAGAATCTTATGTGTATTGCTGCTAGTATTTTTAATATTGTAGAGAAAATATTACCTAACTTTAATGTCAAACATATTTTGTCAAGCAATTGATAGCATAAAGCCTGTGAAATATTCTTACTGCTTGATTGATTACTTTGAAGCTTTCATCAGCTATGTATTGATAGTAAAATACAACTATGTCTGGATAGTGAATTTTTAATTCCAGATTCGTCGGCTTTGCCTGCCATTATGTTTTATAATTGGATTCTATTTAGAGCCGAAAATTTCGGGAATGGAACTTGTATAAGTTAGATGAAGATATATTGATGCTTTTAAGTTTTATGAAGGTGTTACTGTTATTTCTTGCAGTCTGCGTTTAATTAGTTTGCGCTAGAATCTTAACTTGAGTTGATTTGTAGTTTCAAACTCTTAGTTTTAATCAAATTATGTTGACTTCTTTACTGCTAAAGCTCAACACTCGATTCCAAACTATAATTGTTTTCGTGACTTAAAACAGACTAGCTTACATCGTTTGCTGAAATAAAACATACTCTACTAGGACTTTAACTTCCACATTTTCTATTTTCAATTCCTTTGCCAAAATAGATAATTTTAAATAATGAACGCTTATATTCGTAGACTATCGTTCTTCTTTTAAAGTTTAAAATATTTTTAAGCAAAATAATTACTTTTTGTTAGTTTAGTTTTTGCAACATAATTGACTAGTAAATTCACCACTTTTAATACTTTTTGGAATCTTGACAATGGCAGCTCGAGGTTTATATGGATGTCTCTTGAATAGGAGTGTCGGGATTCCAGTGAAAATTAGAATTTGTTTGCTGCATCACGCTAGAAAAACTTTTAATATGCACTGGAACCACGATAATGGCCATTCGTCTCTTGGGTAGAGTTATTACTGGAGTTTTTTTTCTGCACTTGCTTTAAAAAAAATAAGAATGTCTATGCTAGTGGCATAGTAGACTAGTACACCACTCATTGTCATTACATTTAGAAGAAAAAGAATTCGTTTTCCTTTTTATCTGGAAATGATATTCATATGTCTTGTGTCAGCGATGCTGGCAATTTGGAGTGCGCTACTTCACTTTTCCAACTATTCCGTCATTTAGTGTCAAGTCCGATTTACACAGTACACACATGCCATGAGGCTGGAGTGCCCATCCCCTTCAACCTCAAAGGCACAAATTCCCCCCCCCCCCCCCCCACCCAATTTTTCATAACCATCTTATGTTTTTTATTTTTACCCCTCTTTTTTATTTTGTTTATTTTTTTTAACATTATTTTTTTTTTTAAATTATAACTATTATTTTTTAGTATATTATTAATTTTTAAAAAGTACGAATTATGCGCAGAATAGGATCGTTTTTTTCCCTTCCAGACATTCTAAGCATACACACACACACAAAATAAATAAATAGATAAGTAATAATAAAGAAATAAAAGAAATAATTTTAATTTTAAAAATAAATTAATGAATAAATTTTATTCAAAAAATCAGCAAATAATTTAAATCAAAACAATAAAGTTATAAATAATTTAAATAAACAAATAAATTAGTTTAAAAAATCCCCCCCCTCCCCGTGGGCACCCCTGCCATGTGAACCCGTTTACAGGGTAAGGCAACCATGCGCAGCACAACACATTCACACCATAGAAAAGACAAGAATAGGAGTCTCTCTTCTGTTCTTATCGGGCAAGAGAGAGGTGAATATCAGAGATTATTCTCTGAATACATTTTTTTTTCTAAAACATTTTTCATTTACTATAAAATTATTTGAACAATCTTTAGGATATTTACATGATTTTTCCTAGTAAACACAAGTCGCTAAACAGGATAATGAGAACTAAAAACTACGATGTAACTAGCAATAATAAATAAATATTAATACTTTCCTCGTCGTTGCTGTAATTAAGTTGAATTTTTAAGAAAAAAAAGATGACCCTCTGCTAAATATATGAAGCTCTAACTGTTGCTCCTCATTTTATTAATTTTAAAAAGACCTACATTTTCTCTTAATTATCTTTCCACTGATATTTTTATTTGTGATTAACATTAGTTTCCTGAAAAGCTTTAAAATGTTATTAATTACATTGATAATTTGTCTCGGAACAATACAAAAGTTGAAAAAAAATACCCTTAATGAACGCTTCACATTTTTAACAATTAAGCTGAAATTTCTACTTTTATGAAATCCTGATTGTATGCCAAAGTCGTTGAAAATACTTAATTAATATGTTTCAAAAATTCATATTCCGATTTAAAAATTGTTTTGGTAGTATTCTCCGTTAATTGAATTTTTTAACTGTATGTCGGTTGAAGTTATAAATTTTAAGCATTAATAACTAAGACGAAAAAATACCTGTAAAAAAGTGAAAGATGTTTTTAAAACTATTTTAGTCAAGCCGTATCCTTGTTACTGATTTAAATTGTAAAGTAGAAAAAAAAATGATAACAAAAAAAGCCTAAGCTCACCCACTTGTCTTTTTTTTCCTGCAATACTTATGTTTTATAATGAAGCTAAAGCTGAAATACCAACTTTTTTAGAAACGCGCTAATTAAATGGGACTTATGTACAAAAATTTTTTAACAAAATTCTATACCCGTACTTACGACAGCCTTGGTTTGACATAATCTTTGCAAAATTTTCTTTCTTGATGTGTCCTAATCTAACTAAATAAAGCAAAAACACGCCTCTTTTATTCTGGGGGATTAATCCTCGTGAAATTTTACTCGAAATCATCAAAACTGCTATTAATTAAGAAGTCCACTGTCATTCCTTAAGATGTAAATCATTAGGTGTTTCTAATTATTGCTACGAGAAAAACTTTATTCAGTTTGCGTCACTCTTTTAATTAAAACCTCTTCATTTTGGCAATCAAAAGACGAATCTGTTATTTGTGTATACGTTTCGTAATTTATTGAGATCTTTACCTAAAAGATTACACTATTTTTTAGATCATCTTCCCTTTATTTTTTATTACATTTTTTTTCTTTTATTGTGCACTTTTTTTTTTTTTTTTTTTGGTTGTTTGAAGTATTTTCGAAACAGTTTGTGTTCGTGTTAGCTTTCTTGAAATTGGTTAATAATTTAAATAAGTATTTTAGAAACATAAATTGATGCTACACATTTTGTTCTTATGATGTTGACTGAGTTTAAAAGTTGCTCTTATTTTTACGCTTCTTTTTTATTTTTTTAATCTTCTTTAATTGCTAATGTCCTGATTTTCAGCCTTTCAAATTACCTAACCTTTGCATCTGGACCTTTTTTGTGTTCGTTTTCAGAATTTGCTTTACCAGTCAGGGTCCATTAAAAACTCTCTTGCTATAGGCGTTGAATAAAGGGGGAAAGGTTTCGAAAAAAAATCTTGTTCCTCTTTTTCTTCTTGAGCTACCTGTTGAAAACCTGTTGGATTCTACAAATTGTTGGATAAAAATAAATTAAATTGCCGGGGTTGGAAAGAGAAAAAATGAAGATAATGAAAACTATGAAGGGCGAAAGGTTAACCCCCAACCAGTTGATGATGAGAAGCTATATTGCAAATCCTTGTACGTATTTTAATATGCATAACGTACAGAAACCTATGCGATCAATGTGTATTTTTCACTTCAGGGGTAGGGAGCTTTGTTTGCTGGTGACTTTATTTGTACACTTCAAAAATTAAACCGTTGTTTTTACAGTATAATACTGGCAGCAGAGGTCCCAGTCTAAAACTGTAAAATGTTCAGTAATAAACTGTAAAACTACCAATTTTACAGCTTATTACTGTAAAGAAACAATTTTTACAGTTTATTAGCACAGTTTTAGTTTATTACCATAATTTTACAGTTTATTACCACAAAATTAGCTGTAATATACTGTAAAAACAACAGTATAAGACTGGCAGCAGAGGTTCCAGTTTAAGACTGTAAAATGCACAGCAATTAACTGTAAAATTAGCAATTTTACGGTTTATTACTGTAAAGCAACAATTTTACAGTTTATTAGAGTAAAATCGGCAATTTTTACAGTTTATTAATTTAAAATTAGCTGTATTATCCTGTGAAAACAACATCCCTTTTTTTTTACAGTATAGGGAATAACTATTTTCATGTCATTTATTTTATTTTCGCAAAAAAGTAGGTTAAAAGAACATGTTGACTAAAGCTTTGATGCCTTGATGTGTATAGACGCATTCACCAAGTCTGCTTAGGGGCCTGATGTCACGCTTCGAAGGGAGGGGGAGCGGTATTGCTGAAATTGTGACAGTTTGTGATAAGGCGGAGAGAGAGGGAAACACGAAAGTGTGACATCACGCATTTTTTTTATAACAGTATGCTCGTGAAAAACAGCGTAACATGTGATAATGGGGATAGGGGAAGGTGAAGTATGACACTCTGTGACAATGGAGGAGGGGACCAAAAATGTTGAAAAAAAAGTGTGATATCATTTATTGACAGCCCCTAAAACATTTTAATCTCTACATTAACTGCTTAAAGTCAAAAACCAAAAAACATATTTTACTCAAAATTTATTCTCTTCTGGTATCACCGAACTAGACACCAAAAAGAAAGAAAGAAAAAGCTTTAACATCTAAACTACCACATAACGGAAGAATAAAAAGCTTAATTTGCAAATATGAATTTTAAAGAAGAAAAATCTCCCAGACAGAACCCATCTAATCGCCATCTGCTTCTGATTTTCATGCATGTGCATATCAAAGAACACGATCAAGTTTGTTTTTCTGTACCCCAATTTCAAAATGAATAATTTATTCATTGGTTCACTGTAACTGTGATTCGGAGAATGTTTATACAGTTTCTTATTTGTCTGTTTTTCGGAGTATTGTTTGCACTTTTTTTTTTTCTGTTTACGTTTTGTGTGCGCGTGTTCCATTTCCATATTCGTCACACTCTGGAACAATATACAAAAGCGAAGAATTTTGGAACTTATTAACTCATTCTTCTCTATTCGCTTTTTTTTTTCTTTTCTTTTTAAAAATGCGTTTTTTATAGATTTTTTTGAGCATTCTGCGACCGTTTTGGATTTTGAGATAAATATGTTGGGAGATAAAAGTGGCAAGTTTAAAAACATGTTTGGAATAAGCTGAGAGTTTGACACAGTCAAATGCGCTGAGCAACTGTTATGTGCAGTATTTTTTGTGAATTTTTAAGTTCGTAATGAATATGCTCTTTCGAAAGATAAAAAGGAAATCATTCCCATATTTTTTTATTCCCATTAACATATTTTTATATATTTTTTTAAGCTGGCGAGTAATATTGGGGGAGAAGTCATAATAATCCTTCATGTACATAAAATACTTAATTATAATTAGCAAAATGGATGTTAAAAACAACGTTATATGGATTGACTCCAATCTTTCTCCCCCACGCTGCACCACTGTGTTGCAGTAAACCTCCAAAATAATTGAAAGTGAAGTTTAAGTTCGAAACCTAGTGAATGTCGAGTTTTGCCAGTGAATATCTACATTCGGGTGGCAAAGACGATTATGGAAGACGGAATATTTTCGGTGAATATTGGAACTCTTTAATTTCGGTCTTTCACTGTAACATATACACGAAACTACAACGACGACACTGAAAAAAAAATACAAATCATTCGGTTCACACCGTGCGAGTTACGCAGTAAAAATGCGTGCCATAACCAAAATTAAATTTCACTTTTTGAAAATTTGAATCAGTTTCATATTTCGTGTGGAAGAATTTGTTGATAAAATTTTGTTATGATCTCAATTTTAGTGGTGCTTCATTTTTCACTCACGAGAAAATGCTCTTCTGTAAACATTTTGAGCAATTTTCGAAAAAATTGCGAAGATCTTGAAGTTTAGACGATCTCTTTAATTTTGATCCTTTGTAAAATATATCCAGGGGTCAATCTAGAAAAAAATTAGGTCCGTTAAAGGACCCTTCACAAAATTCAGGCTCTCAAAAAAGGACCCTTCACAAAATTCAGTCACTCAAAAAAGGACCCTTCACAAAATTCAGTCACTCAAAAAGGACACTTCACAAAATTCAGTCACTCAAAAAAGGACCCTTCACAAAATTCAGAAACTCAAAAAAGGATTCTTCACAAATTTCAGTCACTCAAAAGTTGACCTTTCACTAAAATCCCACACTCAAAACCGACTCTTCACAGAAATCCGAGTTTACGGAACGATAGGGAATATTTTTTGCCGTAACTATTTTTCACAAAATTAGGAATTAATTTTCACAAAATTATTAACTATTTTTCACAAAATTCCAAAAACAGGATCTTGGTCAAATATCCTGGATTGACCCCTGATATGTGTTATTTAAATGACCTTTGAGCTCTTTTTTTAGAATTCAGTAAACATGATATACGATTTTAAAAAATGAAACTACGTTCTAAAAAGTTATTCAAATTATTAAATAAGTTAACATCAGATAAGAAACAAATCTTTGAAATATTGTAGGTTTTATTGTGTAAGTATATTGAGTATTATTTATCACCACGCTATCACTTTATGTTTCTGATAAAGATTTATATTAAATATCTTTTTTTTTCTATTCAAATTATTAAATAAGTTAACATCAGATAAGAAACAAATCTTTGAAATATTGTAGGTTTTATTGTGTAAGTATATTGAGTATTATTTATCACCACGCTATCACTTTATGTTTCTGATAAAGATTTATATTAAATATCTTTTTTTTTCTATTCAAATTATTAAATAAGTTAACATCAGATAAGAAACAAATCTTTGAAATATTGTAGGTTTTATTGTGTAAGTATATTGAGTATTATTTATCACCACGTTATCACTTTATGTTTCTGATAAAGATTTATATTAAATATCTTTTTTTTTTATTCAAATTATTAAATAAGTTAACATCAGATAAGAAACAAATCTTTGAAATATTGTAGGTTTTATTGTGTAAGTATATTGAGTATTATTTATCACCACGCTATCACTTTATGTTTCTGATAAAGATTTATATTAAATATCTTTTTTTTTCTATTCAAATTATTAAATAAGTTAACATCAGATAAGAAACAAATCTTTGAAATATTGTAGGTTTTATTGTGTAAGTATATTGAGTATTATTTATCACCACGCTATCACTTTATGTTTCTGATAAAGATTTATATTAAATATCTTTTTTTTTCTATTCAAATTATTAAATAAGTTAACATCAGATAAGAAACAAATCTTTGAAATATTGTAGGTTTTATTGTGTAAGTATATTGAGTATTATTTATCACCACGCTATCACTTTATGTTTCTGATAAAGATTTATATTAAATATCTTTTTTTTTCTATTCAAATTATTAAATAAGTTAACATCAGATAAGAAACAAATCTTTGAAATATTGTAGGTTTTATTGTGTAAGTATATTGAGTATTATTTATCACCACGCTATCACTTTATGTTTCTGATAAAGATTTATATTAAATATCTTTTTTTTTTCTATTCAAATTATTAAATAAGTTAACATCAGATAAGAAACAAATCTTTGAAATATTGTAGGTTTTATTGTGTAAGTATATTGAGTATATTTTATCACCACGCTATCACTTTATGTTTCTGATAAAGATTTATATTAAATATCTTTTTTTTTCTATTCAAATTATTAAATAAGTTAACATCAGATAAGAAACAAATCTTTGAAATATTGTAGGTTTTATTGTGTAAGTATATTGAGTATTATTTATCACCACGCTATCACTTTATGTTTCTGATAAAGATTTATATTAAATATCTTTTTTTTTCTATTCAAATTATTAAATAAGTTAACATCAGATAAGAAACAAATCTTTGAAATATTGTAGGTTTTATTGTGTAAGTATATTGAGTATTATTTATCACCACGTTATCACTTTATGTTTCTGATAAAGATTTATATTAAATATCTTTTTTTTTTATTCAAATTATTAAATAAGTTAACATCAGATAAGAAACAAATCTTTGAAATATTGTAGGTTTTATTGTGTAAGTATATTGAGTATTATTTATCACCACGCTATCACTTTATGTTTCTGATAAAGATTTATATTAAATATCTTTTTTTTTCTATTCAAATTCTTAAATAAGTTAACATCAGATAAGAAACAAATCTTTGAAATATTGTAGGTTTTATTGTGTAAGTATATTGAGTATTATTTATCACCACGCTATCACTTTATGTTTCTGATAAAGATTTATATTAAATATCTTTTTTTTTCTATTCAAATTATTAAATAAGTTAACATCAGATAAGAAACAAATCTTTGAAATATTGTAGGTTTTATTGTGTAAGTATATTGAGTATTATTTATCACCACGCTATCACTTTATGTTTCTGATAAAGATTTATATTAAATATCTTTTTTTTTCTATTCAAATTATTAAATAAGTTAACATCAGATAAGAAACAAATCTTTGAAATATTGTAGGTTTTATTGTGTAAGTATATTGAGTATTATTTATCACCACGCTATCACTTTATGTTTCTGATAAAGATTTATATTAAATATCTTTTTTTTTCTATTCAAATTATTAAATAAGTTAACATCAGATAAGAAACAAATCTTTGAAATATTGTAGGTTTTATTGTGTAAGTATATTGAGTATTATTTATCACCACGTTATCACTTTATGTTTCTGATAAAGATTTATATTAAATATCTTTTTTTTTTATTCAAATTATTAAATAAGTTAACATCAGATAAGAAACAAATCTTTGAAATATTGTAGGTTTTATTGTGTAAGTATATAGAGTATTATTTATCACCACGCTATCACTTTATGTTTCTGATAAAGATTTATATTAAATATCTTTTTTTTTTATTCAAATTATTAAATAAGTTAACATCAGATAAGAAACAAATCTTTGAAATATTGTAGGTTTTATTGTGTAAGTATATTGAGTATTATTTATCACCACGCTATCACTTTATGTTTCTGATAAAGATTTATATTAAATATCTTTTTTTTTCTATTCAAATTATTAAATAAGTTAACATCAGATAAGAAACAAATCTTTGAAATATTGTAGGTTTTATTGTGTAAGTATATTGAGTATTATTTATCACCACGCTATCACTTTATGTTTCTGATAAAGATTTATATTAAATATCTTTTTTTTTCTATTCAAATTATTAAATAAGTTAACATCAGATAAGAAACAAATCTTTGAAATATTGTAGGTTTTATTGTGTAAGTATATTGAGTATTATTTATCACCACGCTATCACTTTATGTTTCTGATAAAGATTTATATTAAATATCTTTTTTTTTCTATTCAAATTATTAAATAAGTTAACATCAGATAAGAAACAAATCTTTGAAATATTGTAGGTTTTATTGTGTAAGTATATTGAGTATTATTTATCACCACGCTATCACTTTATGTTTCTGATAAAGATTTATATTAAATATCTTTTTTTTTTATTCAAATTATTAAATAAGTTAACATCAGATAAGAAACAAATCGTTGAAATATTGTAGGTTTTATTGTGTAAGTATATAGAGTATTATTTATCACCACGCTATCACTTTATGTTTCTGATAAAGATTTATATTAAATATCTTTTTTTTATTCATATTAATAAAAATTCCATTTTATTATATCATGTAAGGAGAAAAATGGCTGCTTTATTTAGATTTATTCACGTATAAAAAGGAAGAATGGGAAAAGGAGAGAAAAAACTTTTTGAAACATCATACAACAAAATCTAAAGTTAGCAATTATCAGAGTAAATCGTCAAAGAAATAAGGCACGTTACTATGATTATCTGTTTAATCATCACATACAATCACGCTATTCCACATCGAAATAACCATTTCACTGTGCTATCTCTTCGCGAATTTAAATTGATAATTTATTCTAAACAGAGCACAAGATTTGAAAACTCTGTCTAGATCTTGATAAAGTTTTCTTATTATTGAGCAATTTTTCCGCCGCAAAAAGGGTTTTAGATGTTTTTAAACCTTCCGCTATTTCTGCAATTCACAACGTAGTTTTTGCTGTATTCATTGCAAACAAGCGGTTTTTTATTTTCTTTGTTGTGATTTTCTTTGAGAAAAACCTTCCGCTTCTTTTTGCAGCAAATATGCAGTTTTAAATTTTCTTTGCGGTAGCTGTCTTTATATAGTGCGATAAATGTATCCGGAAAAGTATAAACTTAAAAAAAGTAGTCATTAATGAAATTTAAAGTTAGGTTGCCTGCGCTAAATGTATCCAGAAAAGTTAGTTTAAAATAATTAAAATTTAATAGATATTAAGTTTTTTTGCAATAAATATTTTTAATTGAAAAATATATAAAAATTTATTTAATAACTGGAAATAAATTGTTTATATCTAACTTTTATCAAAATTGCGAAAAAAGCTCAAGAACCAAATTAATTTCTTAACATTATTCTAGTCAACTCTACCCGCCCCCACCTCTTTTTTAGCCAAAAATACGTATTGCAATTACTTTCTTAATGTTGTATAATATGTTCTTTGTATTTCTAGAACCATAAAAGTGCTGGTGCGCACAACAAGGGACTGCTCATATGGCACTCCAGTTAACTATATACAGTGAACTCTTACTTCTACGCCGGCCCAAGAGACCGACAGAAAAAAGGCGCATAAGTGAAGGAGACGTATAAGTGAACAAGCCTATTTAAAGGACCAAAACGCAACATAGTTTCTAATGAGAGAATGAATACGAATGTTTCTATAGAAAAGGGACATATCACTACGGTTTAGCAATTACTGTAACGTAAATACAATGATAAAGAGATAACAAAAATTGTAGCATACCTAATTACAAGCTGTTCCCTTTAAAACGATGCATAATAGATAATTGTCCCTCTCAGAACTCTAGTTCATGCGGAAAAAATGCCCTCCGTGAGCAATAAAAGCGAAAGATTAAAGAGGAAAGTGAAGAAAAATGCTTGTTTTGTAAAGAATTTTTTTTTACATTTCAATGAAAATTCAGCGCATAAGTGAAATATTTATCTTTAGAGCGACGCATAAACGAATGATACTATCATTACTATGCCATGGAATGTGCTGGGACCATTTAAAATCGTTGTATAAGTGAAAAAAGCGCATAAACGAGGCGGCGTATAAATGAGAGTTCCCTGTAGTTTATTGATATAAGTAGACTAATGCTTCAACGGAGTATAGCTTTATCCTGAGCGTCATTCAAAATTTTGACTTATAATATTGCACCCCGTGTGTATTGCAAAAAAAAAGGAAAAAGATTGAACCAGAATGAATTGATGCAATTTCTCTAACTCTCAATTAAAATTTGTTGCCCATCTGAAAGTCGCCTAGTTTAAAGAATCTTGTCTTGGCATTTAATAAAATAATTAATGTTTCCCCATTCCATCTCTGGTTTTCTGATCACTTTCAATGTTTATTTAGTTTTCTTTCATAACGAAATGATCACAGCGATGGTCTCTAAAAGTTTTGCTATTAAAAAATTTCTTATTTTTCGCATTTATTCGCAATTCATCTTTGAAACCTTCAAAGGTAGGCTTCATTCATTAAGATCCTTTGCTGCTGTTTAATAAGATTTGTTCAAGCAGTAACATAATAAAACACGAAACTTCTATTGCGTTTATGCGATACTTATTTCGAAGGAGTTTAAAGTTCGTGTTTGGTAAATTTATAACGGCCAATTTCTTCCCAAATGAGACTTTAATCGGTTGGAATCCAATCATTCCCTGTTCATCTCTTCATTTTATTGTTTCAATTTCTGCTCCTTGCTTCCAATATGATTAGTGCTCGGTACATTTCGTTCCATTTTTGCTGTTTTTACGTTAAAGATACCGATGGATAAATTGGCCCGATATTTATTCTGGTACTTATGAGTATTGTCTTCAGATAAACTTAATTTCCTATCTTTCTTGCTGTCATTGAACATGATGGATTGTCTTGTAAATAAGCTTGCCGATCATTCCGTTAGCTTCTGAGTATTCTGCCTCATATATGTGTGCTTTTTTTTTTCTTCTTTTGATCAATATCTTTGTTATTACGTCAATGGTTACGTGCTCTTTTAAATTGTCCGAAGCAATAAAAACATTAATCCGTCGCTAATTTTACTGTATTTTACAAACAGTTTCTCATTCCATTTACGCAGATTCTTGAAAAAGTTCTGGGATGTTATGATTAAACGGTATCCAACGTTTTGACAGGTGCTCAACGTTTTGATTCATGTATTGTGTTTCGGTAACAAGATATTTAAATAAAAGTGATCGTTCTACTTATTTTCATGATGTCAAGGTCTTGATCAGGAACATATTGAGAGTTTTTGATTACCAAACGCTACGTACCATGGAAATAGGCCATCCAGCGTTTCTGAGACAGAGCTGTATTGACTGAAAGCAGCTTAAAAAATAAATACTGGTCATAAAAATTGCGTTTCCGAGACAGAGCTGTCTTCATTGAAAGCAGCTTAAAAAATCAATACTGGTCGTGAGATTGCGTTTCCAAGACTGAGCTGTCTTGTTTGAAAGCAGTTTAAAAATAAATACTGGTCGTGAGATTGCGTTTACAAGACTGAGCTGTTTTGTTTGAAAACAGCTTAAAAATAAATACTGCTCGAAAGATTGATGGTTTGGTATGCGAAAAATTGAACCAACGCTTAGATTTTGAACATATCGCACCCCGACAATAAAAGTGACATAATTCAAAAATTTGAAAACGCGTTAATTACTATTTTAAAATCGATATTTAATAATTTTTCTTGTCAAAGTTAGCTTATACAACTGATACGAGGTCACGTCTAAATGATATAATCAACAGTAACCCGTCATTAAAATTGCAGAATTTAAAAGGAGAATTTTTGAACTTTAAGTAAGCACTTTTAATTTAGACTACAAAAACTGTCTTGTTTGTCTGTATGTATGTATGTATGTATATACATATGAATGTATGTCAGTGGCGTAACTACTCGTTGGTTTCAGGGGGGGTTATATTCTAAGTCGTCACGAGGTTTAAAAAACGAGCGGCGGGGGGGGGGGGGCAACCCCTTTTTACCCACACTTTGCATGTATGTATGTGTGTATATATATATATAATACGCACTTGAAAATGCGTACTTCCGAAGTTCGAAAAACCAGACAGCTTTTTAAAGAGTAAAGAAATATTACTGTAGAAAAATGAAAGGGGGGTCCGGGGGTTCGCCCCCGGAAATTTTCATAAATTGTACCTCTAAAAACTCCATTCTAGACTATCTTGGTGATGTTCGATCTCTTCCTCAGTCAGTAAAACACGATTGCCGGCCATTTTTAATAATGTGAAAGAAAATGATAGGATACAGAAATTCTTCCCAGCGATTTTTTCGAAATTTCAGTTCCAAAAACGCAATTTCAGACGAATTTCGATCATAATGGGAGGTTTAGAGGCCTACCTCCGGAAATTTTTGACATTTATTTCCTAAAAAAGACAATCCTTAATGGTTCTGGGAAGGGGAGGGGGATGGCAATGAAGTCTGTAACACAATGATATTCGCTGGAGAATCGTACTTTTTCATTCTAGGAGTTTTATATTTTTTCATCTCATTTTTGCATTTTTGGACCAACGTTTCGGGGGGGTTTTGTCCCCAAAACACCCCCCATAGGTACGCCACTGATTTATGTACATATGTATGTATTTATGTATGTATGTATGTAAATGAAACTAAATAAGTTTGAAATAGTATTACGTAAAACCTCGAGTTTTCTCTCCCTCACTCACTTCTGTTTCCGTGATGCAATGTGGTTGTGGACGAAGAAATTTTTCATTATGTCGCATTGAATAAGGTATTGGCAGAAAGAGGCGGCGTTCCCTAATAAATATAAGATTAAAATAAGTGATCTTTAGTGCCTTTCTTACCTGTACAAAATATATTACTCCATTTCTAATGGTAGGATTTCGTGTGAGTCTAACGAACGCATCGGACATTGCTTCCTCTTTAATAGTTCTCCGCTATCGCATGCTCAAATGTAGGAAATCTGGGCCATTTACCGGAAAGAAAAGGAAACTTTAGAAAACTTACTCCTTTTTCATTTATATCAAATAGCTTTTAACAGTATTTTCTTTTTTTTTCTGACAAGAGTTATACCAACTAAGAAATACAGAAAAATGTTCAATTTTGGATACATGACTAGATATTAGCTTCTGATTTTAGAGAGGGGCGTTTATCACATAAATCGGAGTATAGTGTCATAAGTAGATTCAGGCACAAAAAGGCGTTACAGAACTAGCCACCGGTAAATTCTTATACTTAACCCATTTATGCCCATTAGCCTAAAAACGGGACACTTGTTAGTTACTGCATACAAAAACCTGTAATGGGTGTATCATTTTACTAAAGCTGTTTTTCACAAGTTAAATAGTCCTTCTTCTTGAGAAAACCAGTTAGAGCCACTATTTGGACATCAGAGTTTATTTATTGACAGCTATTTTCAGACAAATCAGTCAAGCAACGATCCAGCATGGGTAGCCACAGAAAGTAAGTTTTTTTTTGCGAACTTATTTTTCATAAAATTAAACTATTTTAAAATGATTTGCTTAAAATTGATCACAGATGCCTTCTGTAATGTTACTTTGCAAAAGTAAAGTCAAGTAAGGTCGTATTTTGCTCACATATCTGCAAAATATCCCATAAACAGGACGTTAAATAACTTAATAAAAAAGGCAACGGCGAACTATTTTATGCCTAAAATGTATGTTAACCATTCCAAGTAAGAGTTTTAAGCAGATAAAAATTGAAAAAAAATGTTAAAAAAACTTGGTCATAAATGGGTTAAAGTCAATGCCCAAAACGCAGTTTTAAGCTATCACTGTTCGTGTTAAGGGCAGGGTTTGAAAAAAACCTGCGGTTTTTTTTTTTTGAAAAAGCCCAGCCCACCTGGAGTTTTGATGAGAAAGACGGGCTTTTTCGGGTTTTTTTTAAGAATCATTTTAATGTCATTCTCTATTCAAACACTGTATACACTTACTTTTACTTCTACTTTTCATAGAATGAGGGAGTCATGAAGAGAGGTCACTGACCTCCAAAAACATTCTTGTTCCGCAAATTTGGAAAAAGCACTGAATTTTTAAATTGATATTACATTTTGATATTGAATTTAATTCACTTAGATTATAATAATTATTGCTTAATTTGATCTTCCAAGTATTTAAAAAATAACAAATAGTCTGAAACTCATGTGTAATTTTATTTATAATACCTAATAAGTTGTCAGGAAAAGAAGATGGCAATTTTTGGACCATGCTCTAGCCAAGATTAAATATTGTAGTAAACTAAATATTATAACTAAATGGATCAATACCAATTTATAGGCTTAGTATTGATCAAAATATTTCTAATATTGAGTTTGTTTCTATAAAATAAATGTTTTCAATGTGCAGTAAATTTCCATAACGGTTGTGTTTCTTTCAGTTAAAGTACAAATTTTAGTCACTGATATTGATAGACTACGAAAAAAAAACTTGGAGCCAGAAAATATTTTATTGTTGTGAATTATTTGTAATCAATTTTTTAAAATTCCCTACTTTTAATGCAAAACAAGGTCTCGTATGACATCACAGGAGAGAAACTTTAGTGTATAGCCAGACTGGCGCAACAGTCATTACGGCTCACTAAGAAACCCCAGCTTCTCAACAATGAAAAATTTGAACCTAAAATGGCGGCTCATCTGTGAAGTGACCTTTCTTGGAGCGTTTTGTACACTTGTGACGTCAGCCAGCAAACATGGACCAGAAACTGAGTGACTTTTTTTTAAGATAGAAAATCAGTGAAAATAAAGAAAAAATTCTTATTCACCCCATGTTTTCGACAGTGCTTTTTCAGAAAATTTTTTTTAAAAAACATGGGAAATTCCCTTTTTGCCGATTAAGATACATACTTATGGAATGCTTCAGAAAGTCAGCGTGATATCTTTTAAACAGTTTGTTTTTGAAAGCATTGTTTTAGTTTGTGTTTTAAGATTTTTTTTTTTTTTTTAATGAACAATGAATGTTTTGGCACCAATTTTGACTAGGTTTTTTTTTGTAGTTACGTCTTATTTTCATTTTTACTTTGGTTAATGCGTGTGTAGTATAATTTTAAAATTTAGGCAATCTTTCAAACAATATAAGAATGTAATCTTTCAAACAGTTTCAAAATTAAAATTAACTTTCTCTCAATGGATGAAACGTTTTTTTGGAATTTGCAACTTTCTCGTTTTGTTCATACAAATAAAAAAAGAAGAAAATAAAATTATTAAGAAAAAAATAACACTGTACTTCACGGTATGTGTTAAATCCAAGGGTTTTAGGGAATTGCTCCCCACCCCCCTTACGTTGCAATCTTAATCGCTGTTAATTAAATGTTCAACAAACGTCACTCCTGGTAGTATGAAGCAAAACCTTTATAAGAGATATAATAATGAGTAAAGATTCTAAAAAAAGTTTTATTTTCCATTGAAAATAAAAAGGTCCCCCTTTTTTATATGTATATAAATATTTTACATGTACAAATTTGCATGAATACTTCAATGTTGACAAAAGTTATTTTAATAATGGCATTCTTTAATGAACATTTCACTTTCGTACGAAGATTAGAAAAATATTTAATTGTTTTTTGTACTTTGAAGCTAAAACGGGTACACCTTTCAAATTAACAAATTCCATTTCTCAAAGCGCATATTTAATAGAGAAGGTTATTAAAAAATTTCCATTTCTTACAGATGTTCGTAATTTTATATGTTTTCAAAAATTCGCTTTAAAAAGTCTTTTTTAATCTTTTGGAATTTCAAATAAACGTAATTAAAAGTTTATAACTTTCCCAATAATAAGCTTTCAAAGAAACATCTGTCTTTTGTTAATTCGTAATGCTAAATTTTAACTCAAATAATTAGCCTAAAATTACAGTCGAATACGATGATTGCAACCGTAACTTTTTTCAGTGTTTCATTCCCTACGGGCTTGTTAAACACAACAAAAAACAAACACGTCCGAAATTCATTTCTTAAATAATAATGTGAAAGAAATGCGAAGACACTGCTTTCCTAGATTTGATTGAATAAGACAAAATTGAAATCAAATTTTTACTTATTTGTTTTTTTCTTTCACGCTGTGAAAACTTTTTCTTCCATTAAGAAAAAGAATAGTCTGTAATCCTAATCGTGTATGGGAATTACGTTTGTTGCTTTAAGTAATGGGAGACAAAAAGAATAACCAGTAAGAAGAGTAGTTTGAAAACATTCTAAAAAATCCCGCTACTTTTCCTTTATTTTTATTTTTTACAATTTCAATTCATTTTATTAAGACGCGGCCTTTTTTAATAGGCTCGCTGTATGTTTAAAAACTCATTTAAATTTTTGGGCCAAAAGGGACGGTTTAAATTTATTCTTGACTCGTTATTTCATTCTTCGACATGAAAGGCCTGTTTGCTTCCAAAACATATTCGCTCTTTTTGAATAAACTTAAAACTTTCCGAGGTTTATTATTTTTTTTAAATAATTTACCGCCACGTGAAGTGAAAATATGTTTTGGTCAGAAGATGAAAAGAAATAAAAGAAAAGAGGGGAAATCTTTCTGAAGAAATTAAAATGTCATTTAATTCCTTAAAGCCGTAGGCAAGCTTCTCTCCCCCCCCCCCTCTTTTCGTTTTATTCCATCTTTTATCTTTAACAAGAAATACTCTTTTGACAGTGTAGGTTACCTGTCACGAAAGAAATGCGTGAAATTGGAGATCTAGGTGGTGAAAAAATTTAGGCAAAAATTCCTTAAAAGTTTCCCTACGTAGTTTCATAAAAGTTAATAAAATCTGAAAGCGTTTTTCACTCTATTTTAACAGCTGTATCTTAAATAAAATCTCTTTTTTTTTTTCTTTTTCTTCTCAACTCCTGCCAAACTCGCCAACTGACATCGCGTATGCATCCGACGAAAAAAAAATGCAAATTCTTAATGTATAATTGTTTGAAACATTTCTCAAACGTCAAATTAAAGAAGTTCTGTGCTCGAATCTCACGCCATTTTGTAGTAGTAATTTAACATTTTTCAAATTTCTTGCACTTTATTCTTCAAAATTGAAAAATCGTGTAAGTCGGATTTATTACATTTTCCTATTTTATTTTTTGTTCGATTTCTTTCTCTCTGTTTCATGTTGTTTCGTTCTAACTTTTGAAACCTGGATACCGCTTCTCTAAACAATGAAAGTTATGTTCGAATTTGATAAGTGTTTCCAACAAGTAGAATTTAATTGCTTCTGTGTCACTTTTCATTTTAATTAGCTATGTATTTAATTGAAAGTTATTAAAATGTTGGTCGCTGTTGCTTCAAAATACTTTTCGTTTAATATTTGTCCTCGTTTCTTATAGATTTAATTTTTCAAATGTGTCCGCAGTTTAGATTTTTTCCTCCCTTGAATTTTTTAAAAATCGAAGCTGGAGAGGATATTTGTTTCTTCTTAATTGAAAACCTTTCTTTAAGACGTCAAATACAAGGCTATAATGTTTGGCTTAAATGCGCCTGTTGTTTGTCCGAAATGTATTATTAGCCTTTCCTATTTGAAGGTTGAAACATATTAACTTTAATTACTTGATTTTCAATAATTTCTATACAAGAATTAGTTTTAAAGTTAGCAGTAATAAAATAAATAATCGTCTTATCTAATGAATTTTCTTTTAGAAAGCGACTTAAAATGATCTTTAATATAATTTTCTCATTTTTTCCCCGAATAATTTTACTAAGAAGTATGAAATAAACAAGGACAAGAAACAAAATTTACTCTGCAAGTTTTGATTAATAGAAAATTTTATCTGGTACGTAAATAAAAAAACATAATTAATTATTATTTCTGTGTGCAGACATGTAGTTAATATGCACGAAAACCTTTTTATATTTCATTATTTTAACTGTTTATCTGTAGTGCTAACTAAGTATTAATTTTGATGCACAGAAATTTTATTTTATACACAAATGAATGAACAAATGTGCAATCATTCAATTAACATTTACTAACTTATTTTCAATTAATACTTTAATTACTTAATAATGTAATTAATAAAGTATTTTTCTCAGTGTGCACGTATCAAAGTATTGTATTGGGGTGTGTAGTCATTCAATTAACATATTTACAAATTTATTTTTAAATTTCCATACTTAGGTTTATAATCTTCTTAGTTATGTTATCAACAAAGTATTATTTTTGTTTCGCGGAAAATTTATTTATCTACTTGAATTAGTAAATTGATGTGCGCGGGTGTGTAGACATTTCTTTAATATTTTTACGAATTGGCTCTTAAGTTTCATTCTTTTAATTGCAGTGAACTCTCACTTATATACCGGTCCAATGGACCCGCAGAAAAGGCGCATAAATGAAAGAGACGTATAAGTGAACAAGCCTATTTAATGAACTAAAACGCTACATAGTTTCTAATGAGAGAATGAATAGAAATATTTCTATAGAAACGGGACATATTACCACTGCAATTACTGTAACGTAACTACAATGATAAAGAGAAAACAAAAATTGTAGCATACCTAATTGCAAACTGTTTCCTTTAAAACGATGCATAATAGATAATTGTCCCTCTCCGAACTCTAGTTCATGCGGAAAAAATACCTTCCGTGAGCAATAAAGGCGAAAGATTAAAGAGGAAAGTGAAGAAAAATGCTTATTTTTAAAAAAAATAAATTAAATTTTTTACATTTTAGGGAAATATTAGGGGGCATATTAGTGAAATATTTATCTTTAGAGCGACGCATAAATGAATGATACTATCATTATTTTGCTATGAAATGTGCTGGGACCATTTAAAATCGTCGTATAAGTGAAAAAAAGCACATTAATGAGGCGGCGTATAAGTGAGAGTTCACTGTATTTAGTTGAGGTATTAATAAAATAGGAAAATATATTCGACCGTGAATTGAGAACAAGGGCTCTAGGGGCTTTAAACCTTAACACTTCCCCTCGGGTAGAAATAAAAATGTGTAAGTAAGCTTCATAATCAGTTTTTCAGTGGTAAGATGGGTGGGACAATTAATCACAAGAAGTTCAACGCGGGTCATTATTTTAATCAATTAATCATACATAAAATAAATTAATTTCTAATAGCATTTTGCGTGTGTATTTCATTAAATTTTTCTGTGTGAAATGCTGTAGTTTTTCATGTGAGTAGCTTAATCGTTCCGTTAATTGCATTTTTAAAACTGTGGGTGTATTTTAATAACGCAAGTAGGGTAGAGTGAAAAAAATGTCTGTAAGTAAATGGCAGCATAGAAGAGGACTCTAACTACTTTTATTCCAAATAAAAAGTATAAGATAAATAATCCTGGAAATAATTAAATAATTCAAGATGGAATTTTCAAACTAAATTATTAATATTATAAACATAAATGAGAAAAAAATCTTCCAATTAATACCTTCAAGTCAACAGTTTTATTTCCACCTAAGTATAGCACAAAACTTGCATCACTTTTTGCGTATATGTATGTATGCTAATTTTAAATGACTGAAATAAATTATTGAATAGTTAAATAAATTAATAAATTATTGATTAAATTAACACAAGTACCCTATTAATTGACACTAAATAATCAAACTAATGCAAAAATATCATTCATTATCATTATTACCATGTTTTTTTACTGTTATAATGTTGCGTTTTACTTTAGTTTTACTATGTTTATCCATCCATTTACTTAAATTTACCTCATTTTATTTTATTTTAATTATTTTTTTTCACGTCTATTTATTTATGTCTTCATATTAATATTTTAACTCTCATCAAAAACAATTTTTCATTTTGGGGTCTTAAAAAAACTCTTAACAGGTATTGGAGTTAAAAAACCCTTAATACTTTTTCTTTTCACTCCTCACCATTACGATAATAAACAAAATGGAATGATCTCATTTACTTGATATACAAATGTGATGTAAATTTAAAGAAAACCGTTCCTTATCTCATATTACAGCATGACTTGTACTCATGTTTTTGTGTTAAATTTCTTAACTGCTCTTTCGCGTGCGACCTCTACCATAGTGTTTCATGCTTCGACTAATGAATAAAAAAGAGCGCCAGCCATCGTCTAACTTCACTCTTAATTTCCATTCCTTTAAATCGTAAACATGTTGTACAAGCTTTTGTTTAAACTCAAACTAGCTTCCGGTTATTATTTTCAATTACGAATATAATAGTTCTCATTAAAAATCCGTGCTTTGCTTGATTTATTTACGAGGGACAAATAATTTTTGCTCAATGAGCTGTTAGATTCCTTGGTAATATTGAAATAATATTTTTTTCTACTTGATTTTTGTTGTTTCTTCTTCTTATTTTTTATTACACAATTTAATGGTTCATTTCCATTCCTATAACAGTAAATCTCCATTATCCGGAAATACTAGTTTTTTGATAAAACAACTATAATTAGTACAAAAGATTGGGAAAATAATATTTCACTACAATGGAGCTTCGCTGCTATGCATTGATTGTTTGCAATGAGAGAACCAAAAAAAAAAAAAAAACATTTAGGAACTTCAGTACTTCATTATTGTCATTGTTTTTCTGTGTTGAATTTTTAGACTGAATCGGAAACTTTCTTTGTGAACTTCAAGAAAAGTAATTATGTTTTAAACGGACAAGCCTTTTCTGTAAATATAGTTCTTGCAGGAAAAAAGAGACTTTGATAATAAAAATACTAACACTTGGATTATTAAGGGCATATGTATTAGTACTCGTATTAGAATAAGAACCTGAAAGCAATCTGTGGCCTGAAAGCATGGTTTCACTCGTGTACTTTTTATGGAAATTAGAATAGACTCGTTTACGTAGAACGTTATTTTCTTTCATATCATTTTTCTGAATTGTACATGAAATTTTTTAACTTACTTTTAAAAAATAAGTCATTCTCAAATATAAATTTACTTTAAACGAATATTTAATTTCCAAATCATAAGCTACATATTTTCAGGAAACAAAAGGTTAACCGAAACGAAACTTGACCTTAGACAGACATCAGCGTAGTTGCAGACCTTCACAGCATATCCTTTCAATTCGTAAAACTTGAACAGTTCAGTTATTTACTGTTTCGGATGTAGTCCTTGATCTGTTATCGTTCTCACACTCATATTCTTCATAACATATGAATTTTGCAGGACGTCAATGTAAGGAAGCTTAAGCATTAGAGCTATTTATGCTCCTAACTGCAAAATAATTCCATTTGAAACTTTAAACATGATTTTCTTAGCTACCATCAAGCATTGTATTACACAACTATCTGAATTTTGAAACATTCAAATTTCTATTTAGTGAATCCCGTTTCGAGAATTAAACTACTTAAATTAGTTTTCGAGCAGTTGACTTTATATACAGGTGCAATCTCATTAATTCAAAATTTTTAAATTTTCTATAATCACGCATCCGAAGGAATTACATAATCACAAAGGAATGATCACGCGTCCATCAAATGTTACACAAATATCTTTTTATAACCTCACTCACATTGTTTACATCGTCCACGAAGCCATTTTTGTGTTTTCCCGTCTGCGCATGCTCAGTATTTACTTCTGCGTTCATGGGAAACGAAACTAGTATGCCTGGTGTGGCATCGTCATACCGAGGTAAAGGATATTGAAAGGTAAATGACCTATCTATAATTTTCAATAATCTGCTATAATTTTTACTATGGCATCTCGTCGTACCGAGTCCGAACAAAGTTTCCGATCCATTGTCTGATTTTGTCGACAATGTAGTCGCTGAAAGACTCCAGCTTTCCAAACAATCCAATTGTCGTCGCGTTCGCTTTGCGTGCCCAACCTATGGCAATATTAATATCAACATTGTTTCCATTTAATTATATTACCTCACCCTCTTGTTGCTCATTGAATATCAATTATTTAATCACTAAAGACGACGTCTGGCTAATAATTTTGTTTCAGAGGACTATGGTTTATTGCTGTGTTGCTGTTGATACAAAAGAACAAGAATAATTGACTAGTCAGCAGTGGTAAAAGCAGCGTATTTTGTCGTTCCAGATAATGGATAACTCATTTTTTGAACACTATTCCTTATGGAAGAACCAAATATAATATGAATTGATTCTCAAACACAGGCATTCTCGGAAGAAATATCATTTGTTCATGTTACATGCAAAAGATATCTCACCTTTATTCTTCATTTAAAGATATTACTCCATAGTATATCGGGTATCGTTACTGCCATACCAAGACCTTTAATTTCAATGATTTCCACTAATCTGCAGTGATTACGTCCATTGTGTTCTGGCATACCATCAAGTTCTAGAACCTCTACCTGCTTTCATGAGCATTTTCGACGCCAAAGAGATTCTAGTTTCAAATCAGTTCAACTGTTATCGCGTTCAACCTCGCGTGCCCAGCCTATGGAAATATTGGAATCAAGATTATTTCTACTTTTGAATCAACCTTCCCTCTTGTTGCTCATTGTTTGTCATTTATTTCGTCATTTAAAACAACATCTGCACAACTGCTTTGGAAGACTGCGGTTTGGTGGTCTATTGCTGTTGATGATGTAAAAGCACAGAAGCAATCTGTTAGGCTACCGTGGTAGATGCAACGTACGTTTTTCGTCGTTGTGGCCGGTGGCTGAACTCAGTTTTTGACTATCATTAATTACAAAAGAACGAAATGGAATATGAATTGATTTCCAAGCACAGACAATCTCAAACGAAAGGTCATTTGCTCATGTTACACGCAAAAGAGATCTCACATTTATTCTTTGTTTAAAGATATCACGTGATGAGGATCATCAAAATTGTTAAGATAGTAAATGTTACCACCTCTACCTAACAAAGTTATAACGTCTTCAAGTGCTGAACCAAGAAACCCCGTGCTCTATCCCAAAGCTCCTTTGTTACCACCATTGTCTGTTACCATCGAGGACAATACATTATTAAGGAAATGAAGATTTATGGATAGGGTTAGAGTATAAACAAACACATAACAAAGAAATAAAATAGTTATTGCTGAACCATTGCATTTCAGGGGTGGAGATTCGTCATGCCTTCAGCCAATATTTTTACCAATGGACAAAGAAATCGACTGTGCGGTGGCCGTCAGTCATAGCACCAAAACAGCGCAGCAAAACACGGCACCTGAAAATTGACTAATAAATTATATTTAACGCTGTTTTTACTAGGTAATCAAGCAGCCGGTTAAAAATTTGCATAGCTGACTTGTCCCTCGCGTGCTGAGAATCATATTTCATTTTGGAGGAAACGCATCGCTTTAGTTTATTGTGATTTCAAGTTCTTGAAAATGAGTCGACTGGTGTGAAGTTAATGTCTCTTTTATGGTGAGAATCAGACCTCTCGTGAGTTAGAATAAAGGGAAATTTCCCGGATGCTCTTTATCTTTTACAACACCTTTATATTTTTCAAAAAGAAGACTCAAACAAAACCCTCTCTTTCACAGAATTCACGTTTTCCGGAGAACATTCACGAATGGCAACTATTAATTCGCCTTTAGCTTTCGCTTTGGAGTCAACAATGGGCCCTTTATTAAAAAAGAATTCCTTGAAACATGGGACACAATGCTGAAGATAAGCGCTGCGTGTCGTAGTAGTGTTTTTCACTCTTAAAAGTGCGAATAAACCGAAAAGAAAGCAACAACGTGTCATATATGAAATATTTAAGCAGCTTTTAAATAATGCCCTCATTCAGATCTTATTTAATTAAGCTTTTGGTGCTCTACCGTGATCAAAACATAAACCGACATTTAACATTAAATAAATATTTAAAAACAAGAGCTGCTACAGTGTATATCTTGTTTGAAATCTTAGTGCATTTTTGTTAAACGTAATTTACGATTACATTTGCTTGCTTATTACTTAAATATGTCTTTCAATCTGAGTATTTTAATCCAGCTTATTATTCTTCCACTAAATTATCGGGCTTACGTTGCACAAAATATTACTTTATATTCTATGAAATTGCGTCCTTTTTTTTTTTGTGAAAATAAATATTATATAAGTTTTTATACCCTAGAGACTCTACTTACTTACAGCTGTCTATTGATTTTTAACAAACTAATATATTTAAATAATCGTATTAACTTAAAAAGAAAAAGAATATAGTTTTTTCTTATAAAGAAAAAGAATAACGTGATATGTCTTTAAAAGAATGCATTTTATAAACAAATTAGTATTTTCATAAATAAGAATAAGATTAACGAAGTAAAATAGAAGCTTACCTATATGAGCTGGTACGAATGCAAATCAATAAGCATTAGTATTGTTTCAGAACGACTTTTAATACAGAAATAAGATCAAAATATATTAGAGTATGAATAGGGGAAGGTGGGGTACCTCGGACCTATTTTTGCTTTTCAATTTTTAATTTCATATCTAATTGCCAAATTTAAAAACAAACACCATAAGTTGAAACTTTATGATTTTTTACACTACATATAATTATCTTAAATTTTTTTTAAACTTGTTTCAATTACATTTTTTGTAATAAACATAATAATGCACATAGAACCGAGGTACACCACCGGTGGTGTACCTTGGGTTTTGGGATGGTGTATCTTGGACCAATGATTAACAGGTAAAGAAAACATGATTTTCACTAAGAACATCACTATTTATCAATCAGTAAACCACACACATAAATTTAGAAATACATTTTTAATTTGTTTCAAAGATGAATAAAAATTTAGATCTTATTATCTTGTCACGTTTCCCTTTTTAAAAAATACCAAGATGCTCTATCTCCTGAAAACCATGCTAGAGAGTTTTTTTAAGATGCACTTATTTCCAACCAAGATTGTAATTGGATAAGTCAATTCCAAATGTTAACTTCTCGAGCTACCTTTCTGATTCACTAGATAGTATTGGGTGTGGTAGCTTGAATATATCCTTTTTTTTTCAACTTCATAAATGGTAGGATCTTCTCTTGTAAACTTCTCACAGTTTGGATCTTTTTTTTACAAATTTAACTGCATATTCATCATTAGCAATAGAAATAATCTCTGCAAGAAAATATTTGATAGCTTTTTTTTCCAGCAATTTCACCAAAACAAAATCGCCAATCTAAATATTAATGTTATCTGCATCTTCTAGCTCATTAAAATCTTCCTTTGAATTATTGGATTCCTCGTAAAAATCTTCAATGTTCTCAAGTTCAGACTCTGAAGAATAATAAAGTTATCTCTTAGCTGGCTTGGTAGGGGGTTTTACTGTCTTAGTTTGCTTTACTTGTTTCATTGCCCCTTTTAGCTTTTTCTATTTCAAGACGCTCTTTCCGGGATGTATCGGTCAAAATACAAGACGTTCTTTTAGGTCTTCCTCCTAGTGGGTCATTTTTTCGCTAGTGCCTTTGGATATGGCCTTATTTCTTCAGGGGAGTGACAATGCTTGGCAAAGAAGTACTAGCTTCAAGTGTTGACACACCAGTAAAATCATTTTGTGTGTTATTTTGTTCTTGCTTTTGCACTGAGCAATCATTGACATTTGATGGGAGGAAATCAAAATCTTCAAAAAGTATTTTCATTCACCGTTATATAAACCGTCCAAGGACTGAAGTCCTTGGATGGAATAACCGAGTTAGCGGTGCATTGCACATATAAATATAGTTAAGAATTCATCATTAGCTTTACCATAAATCATGATTATGCAGTTGCAAAACTGCATATTAAGTTTATAATTTAAGTTACATTTTTTAGTTTTGGAAGGAAACATTTCACTTGAATTTTAAAAGGCATTTCAAAAAACTAAAGAACATGAAATTTTAGGAGTTGTAATTGTTATGCACTGCAGAAGTGTATACCTTGGACCAGTCCAAGGTACACCACTTGTATTGGGTTCGAGGTACACCACTTGGTTATAAAAAACAAAGTAGCTGACCATTGTGTTACAGTTAGGATTAGCTTTGTTTCAAGCACACGGTGTTATAGCTAGAACATGACTGTATAATGCATGACACTCATTTCATAATAAACAATATATGTTTTAGAATGAAAATACCCAAAAGTAACCGGAAAAACTTACTTTTGAATGGTGAATTTCTTTTTATAATAATATTTTAATCAGATGAGCTTTCAGCAAAACAGAAAGGTATGCAGTGAGACCTCTAGAGGCACATATTTCAACTACACATGTTGCTATTCAAATATTTAATTAAGCAGAGCTGTAATCAGCCTAGGTCCGAGGTACACCACTTACCCCTATATATTAATTAGTTTTCATACGATTTGAATTTTGACAAAGCATTAAACTGTAACTTAATGAATTCATCTTCAATAGTGCGCGAGATCAAAACACCTCTAAAATAATTTGCAAAAAAAAAAAATGTTCAACATGTTTTGTCTTTGCTTGGAATATCATGTACATAATAAGACCAAAGTTTTTCCAAAAAAATTAAACTTTAAAAAAATCTTCTAAATACTTTTTTTTTCATCAAAACTGAAACGTGTCCCAATTTATCTCATTTTAAGTTATGTCTCACACAGCAGGTATAAAAAACTTGAAAGAAATCCTTTTCTACATTTTCCGGACTATCAATTCACATGTAGAAATTAAATTTCATTATTTCTTTTCCATGAATCAACACAATTTCTATTCCGTAATAATTTTAGTAATGAATGTAATATTTTCACTCTCTGTAATGAGTACCTTAACGTTTACCAGCTCTTACTCAACATTACTCTTTCCATTATAATTCTTTTTCGACTCTTGGAAATAAGGCTGGGAGATGGAAAGCAATGTAAGTTGATTTTAAGCTTTGAATAAAACTCGAGCTACCTGTAAGTTCAAAACGCATGTATTGATTTTTCTTTTTAAGTCATATTGTTTAACCAACACCAACCAAGAATATTATATATGACCATTTCTTGCCTCAAAACGGATGAGAGTTTTCCCTACCATTTGTTCTAGTTGTCTCCAACTTTTTTATTGTAGCACTTTCTCCCCCTTGGCTTTCTAGGTGCTCCAATTAACCACAGAAACAGCTTTTAAGTAATTAGCTCTCAGAGAAAATTATTACAGAAATTTCTGGGAATTTTTCTCCGAACCTTTTATACCGTAACTAATACTACTAGCTTAATATAAAAAGTAATTTTAATCATAAACCTTTTCAAGAAAATTGATACGACTACCGCAATAGCTTTTTTTTAAATCAAACTCTATTGCCGTCCATTCTTAGTATCAAAGTATATTAATAGCATAATATTTCTCAACTTCCTGTACAATATTGGTCTTTAGTACTGCCCACGAAGTTTATTATGCAACTAAAAGTTAATGTTCTCAAAAATAGTTCTGTCTTTCATTTCATTCTTTGATACTTAAATTTGTTGTTTCCTGGTATGATTCATACCAAAAGCATGAAAGATGGAAAGGTTAAAAATCTCCTTTCTATTGAGTCGTACGCCACTTTGCAGGAAATATTCTACAAATGTATTTAAATTTCCAGCAGAATAGGCCTTTCATGCTAATGTGCTAAGCTAAAAAGGGGGTCGTCTACAAATAATGTTACGCTTTGAGGGGGAGGGAGTTTGAAATAGTGACAGTTCGTTAAATAGAGGAAGGGAGAATGTAATAAGAAATGTGACATTACATATTTTGTTAGCTTCTGAAAATCAGCGCAACATGTGACGAAGGTGAGGGGATTAAGTAAGACAAAGTGTGACACATTGTAATAAAGGAGGAGGGGTCAAATTCGTTGAATAAATGTGTGCCATCATTTTCGGGACATTCCCAAAACACAATTCCAGTCTCTTAGATTTCTTAATAGAATGTTTTTCCTATCATTGCAGGTTATTCCTAGATTACATATTTTTTAAAGCGTATCCTTTATGTTGTTGGCGCCAAAGATATATTTTCTTTTCCCTAGCATCAAGAGCCCTTTTCCTCCTCAAAAAAGTTGCGCATGATTCAAGTAGGAGACTGGACCGGGGCAGGCCCGTGATTTAGGGGGGCAGGGGGCGTCAATTGCCCCCCCCCCTGACTTTGGGAAATCAATGTATTTACATATAAGTGGGCGTGGCTTTTGATGTTTTCCGATGAAATTGTATTGAGTTTGGACCTTTTGCCCCCCCCCCCCCTGGAAAAACTTGAAATGACGTCCCTGGACTGGGGCTAGATTCGAAATCATTGCCTTTCAATTATGTTGTTTCATTGACCATTCATTGAAGTAATAATTATATCAATTAGTAACAGATTGAAAATTCATAGATATGAGGTGGTCAAGGTTGAATACATTATCACATTTTCACCACACAACTTTGCATTCGACACAAAAATACATATAAAATATTTAATTTCACATGTTTTTTTTCTTCTGCAATTTAATTGTAATAACGCACTTAAAAGTTTTCATTTTTTTATCTCCAACTACGGAAAATTTTTAAATAAATATAGAATAAATATTTCTTCAAGAAACAACTTTTTCAGTTCGTTACACTAAAAATATAAAATTACCATCTCTTTTAAATTGCCATAGAACTTCTATTTCAATACATTCATTCTTTCTGGAAATTTTCGAAGAGCTATGAGCTACATTTATCTTATTATTTTCAAAATAATTGTAAAACTTAGTTGTAATGAACAATAGTTTTACAACAGCTATTTTTTCAAAAAGTAAATTAAGTAAACTTACTAATTCAGTGAACTTTAATACTTTCAAATTGATACTATGTAGCCCTCTTTATAATTTTTTTCTCTCTAACTAACCCCTATTCATTTGCCAACTGCACTATTTTTTGTCCGGAAGTCTTGAATCAATTATCCTACTTCATACTGAAACCACAGAAATGAAGAATCTATCAACATAAATAAACGCAGTTTCAAAAGAACTTCAAGTGTTTTTGGAATCCTTTTCTCAGAATTTGAAACAAAATTCTATGCATGATGTTTGTCATCTCGGAAACTAAAGTCTTTATGCCGCTCAATTCTTCAATTCAATCATTTCCAGCGAAATGCAATTACAAACTTTAATGAAAAACAAGTCATGTTTCGCAGAATGCTACTTTTGTTAAATTGTCGTAATTGTGGAAATGAAAGTTCTTGATCCGTGAATCTTACCGAGACCTTTTCCCTGGAAACCTTTAAATGTTTCCTTTTGAAATTTAAAGACTGAAAAGGTTTACATCATAAATGCTGAAAATCTTCTCTTTTTCTTTTGAATTCTTTGAAATCTGAGGTAAATAGTTTGCTGTCGTAATTAACAAATGCTCGTGTTTTAGCTTAATAATTTCTGAGCCGCTTATTATGTTTACTAGTAAAAGAGCTTTCTTTTTGTAATGCCTTAAACTCGCTACAAAATTTTAGTTTCCAATCATCATTAAGATTGTTATTTAAAAGAGCATTAATTACGGATCCCTTGATATTTTTGATTTAGACTATGGAAGAACGTAAAGCGATTGATGTTTTAAAAAAAGTTTGTTATTTGTATCGAGGAGATATTTTCTTTGTAAAAGAAACTCCTTCTGTGTTTCACTGTTAAGGAAAACTTTGAATAAAAAGACATGTTTTGAAATTTTTTTTCTTTTAATGACGACATATTTCGTATTTTGGACAATCAATCCAAACACAACGTCCTTTTAACGCTTACAGAAAATGTACCTAACAAGGCCTTAAGCATAAAGTTACAAGCTAATTTTGTTTTGAATTGTTTTGAAAAAAAAAATACTTTTATTTCTTAGTCGGATTTTTGACTGTACCGCGAATTTTTAAAAATCCATAGAAAGTTGTATTAAATTGCTTAAAACTTATATTACAAATTTTTTGCAACATATTTGTCTAAAGCTGTGTTTATAATATTCCAGAAATGAGATCTTAAGCTCAAAAATGCTTTCACCATGTTTGCATTTCAAAACTGTTTTCAAATCTCACATTTTTCTGTGCAAAAGCATCAAAACAACATCAATGTCACAAGCATAAATAGCTTTTCACGAGTTCCAGTACCGTAGGTAAAGACATCCATACACAATGGCCTACCTGCTTAGCGTTCAAATAACACCAAAACAGAAACCATCACTAAGACGCAAACTTCGCTTATTGTTTTGTTCATCACTTTCCTTTTTAGCATCAGCTTACTTTAAACACTATGAACTCCCCACAATTTTCAACCCCTATTATCTTCATATTTTCAAATTACTTTCAAATCTTCCACATTTTGCACAAAAGCATCAAAACACTAAACCTCAAAAGTCTCAAATATTTACAAATATAAACAACTTTACACGATTTCTAACCCTGGAAGGAGAGCGATCCACGTATAATGACCAGCGCGATTAACATTCAAACCGCCGCAATTTGAAACACACATTAAGACTTGCATTTCACCTATTTCCAGCAACTTTTTTTTCTTCAACTCTATTTCCAGCTTCTTCAGCATCGTGGCTTGTGTTTTTTCTTTCACTTTTTCCTCAACCCCATGATTGATCAGGGCGAAAATTATGTACCTGTGCCTCAACCGCTGGGTAGTCCTGTTGTTGACAATGATGGATAGCGTCACGTAGCCATGCTGGTTGATACCTTATATTTTTGCTGACCTCAACAGAAATTACAGACCTCTAAAAGCGCCATCGAGGCCCGAGTTCCGTCCAGTATATAGTTCCCTCTCCCTCATTTTCCATTCGTTATTATTATTTTCGCCTGGGCCCACAGATGTGCAAGGTCCTCGTGTCCTTTTCTTTTTATCCCTCCGCGATGGTTAAGTTGGGGAACTGTGGGGGAAATATATATCGCTGCTGGGTAATTATCATTATTAGTCGGATCCTTCTCTGCTCGTATCTGCGCGCATATCATTGCATTAAATGCGATAATAATGACATTATTATTTCTTATTATTACTATTACTGGGAATATTCTTGAGCTCTGCGTGGGTAAAAAAATTCAATTGCTGCAAGGTCTTTTTATTTTATTTTTGATTATTTTATTTTTATTTCATTTTTGATCATTTTATTTTTATTTTATTTATTTATTTATATTTTATTTTATTTTTATTTTATTCTTTCTTCATCGTATTTATTTTTTATTTTTATTTATTTTTTTATATTTTTTCACGTATATGATGAGCGTTTTACAAGTGCAGTATTTCTTAGGATAGGGTTGTCATACATAATTGAAGCATTCGGGTTTTTTCAAGAAAAAAAATCGCAAAAAAATAATGCAACCCTCTTTAAACATGATAAAAAGCATTCCATGTAAAACATATCCGATTACCCAGAGATTTTGTTTACTATTAAATGCAACATCAAAACGTTAATAAATTTGCCTTTGCTGCGTTTACTAAAATGCTCTGATTTTTATTTCTATTAGGGACCTGCTTCACGTTAACGTAAAGCAGAAAAATAAAGCAGAAACGCAAAATGGATTAAATAGTATTCCTATGGGAAATACCCGGATTTTCGGTTTCTGCCTTCGGTTTCGGTCGCGTTTTCCGCTGATGTGGAGCAGGGCCCTTAGTCCTTACATTATTTGTTCATAACTTTCATTCCTATTTGGCGTTAAAAAGTAGTGTTGTAAATTGTTCTTGAAATAAATTAATTTGTTGGCAAATTAATTTATTTCAAGAACACTTTACTTATTGTGCAATTTGGGTGAACTCCCACTTAGAACTCTTTCTGTAATGATACTTTTGTGGCAATGTTTGTTGCATTTCCGTTTTGAACAGATAAGTGAAATTCTTCGCTGTCAACTGTGAATCATTTTTCATGAAAATTGCGTGCATATGATGTTGGTATTCGAATGAACTCTTTGCTCACAATTTTTTGTTACAATACTGTGTGTTTCATGCTCTTCGATAACAAGCTCTTTGGGAAAAATTTGAACCAAAGTATGAGTTTTTGGTGGCCTATGTTTGATTTTAGCAATAGCTTGTATGTGAATAAAGTGCTGCTTCTTTATAAAAGTTTACATACGTTTTATTTTTTCTTTTGTTATGACTTTACTTTTTCATACAATCATTCTGGTTGGCAAAGCAGAAAAATTACAACTAGATAAAATCTTAATTTAAAAAAAAACTAAGATAAAGACTTCCTAATGAAATCATTCACTTCGAAGTATAAAGAATTAAAAGCAACTCCAGTATTTAAAAATACTAAAATTTCCTCTTTTAGAACAACATAAATTACCATTTTAGAGACTGTATTTGAAACCAATCAAGCTTTGCATTTAGCCGCTATTTCAGGACAATACAAGTTTGTACTGCATTGCAATATTTTTGTCTTTAACTTCGTAATGCAATTGTCGACCATGCGTTGTATAAAGTATAAGCTACGACTGTATTTGAATCAGTTTTAGTTGAAAGAGCGTTGGTCATCACAAATTACAAATTTTTCAGGAAATAAAAAAAAATCATATTAAAGAAATTTTTGAATATGAAAGTTAAAAAAATTAGTTTAATTGAAGATTAAATTGGTAATGTCAAAGTAATCCAAAATATTTCTGAATTGAATTATAAACGAATCAAATTTTGAAAAACAGTTTTTCACCTCTAATGAACTATATAGAAACATATGTCGTCTCCACAGGGCCGCCGACAGGCAAGTTGGCCTTTTGTCAGTTTGTCACCGGGCCTATCTCCTCTCATAAAATTTATTGAACTTACACTCGTTCAAATCCGAGTTGGATCTATGATTTCCGACTAGGTGGACATGGCCTGTAGTCGGACCTGCCCATCCTTTTTCACAAAATTTACTGAACCAATATTCACAAAACTTGAAATATGTCATTTAAGTCGCCATTTGATAGCTTCAGGTACAAAAAATTCCCTTATTCTGTACCGCAAAGCATATTTCTCCTGAAGAGTTAACACAAACTTTCACAAATGTGTAAAAAGGCTCACATAAGCTACTAATTTACTGTTCAATTTAAGTTAACTCGAGAACAGTAATAATAGTTAAAATAGAAGAAAAGAAAATCGCGCCGTAATCCACCAAGCCATTACCTTTTTTCAGCCAAAAATCCACCAACCATTATCTTTAAGAACTCTTATTCATATCTCATTTTTGAAACTGGCGGTATAGCATTATCCCGCGTTCTATCTCAAAAACTTAGCATTCAAGCGAAATAATCTTTAAAAATATATTTTGTTGAAAATATCTTGTAATAGACGTCCGTGACAGTATCCAAGTTTATAACCAGGTTTTCTTCGGCTCGAATGGGCTTTAGGAAGATCATAATAAAAGAACTAGGGTCTTTTTTTTAATAATTTTTGACGTGGCTGCGCTGCTGTGATGTACGCATTCATTCTCGATCTCATGCAGATATCACGCCAGTTCACTTCACTTCGTCCGGGCATTTTAAGTTCCTTTGTTTAACGATTATTTTTATATCTTCCGTCGGTTATGGTTTATACCTAGGAAATAGTAATGGTGTTGCATAAAATTTTGTATCTAAGCCTTATTTATTATTTCCTTACTTTTTTCAAGCGGCAGAGCTTTTTGATTGTTAAGGGTTTTGTGCGTGTATACATAGAATAGGGCACAGTAACGCAACCAGCAATTTTCCTCGTGGTTAAAAAGACGTCTCTATCTTTGAGTTGTAGTTTTTAAACATAGGTTTGAAAATTCTTCAAAAAAGAAAGAAATGGTAGCAAATCAAAATAAACTGAAACTCTTTGAATTCGAGCTTGACATTTTACTTTTGACCTTGTTTATTTCGTGCTTGTCCAATAGAGGTATTCTGCAACTTCTCCGGTCTCCAACATTTGCAGTTTTAAATAACTAGATATGTATCGAAAGATATTTGTCTTGTTGAGTGTAGAAATAATAGGAAATTAATTATTGAAAGCCTCAACAACGGCCAAGCGAATGAGGTGGAAAATTTTTGCTCAATATTAAAAATTCTATGAAAGAAAAAGAAGATAATACGACAAACTAAAAGCTACTAAAAGTATCAGTGCCTATGTAATATGAAAATAAAAATGGTGTGTCATACCGAAAGGAATAATGTTGCCAGAAAGCAAAATAATTTCATTTAAATTTAGTAGTGTTGAAAAACATATATATTTTACAGCGGATTGTGTGTCTTCTCAATCGATTTGTAATCAGGTAGTACCAACGCCTCCTAAATACTAAATGCTTAAAACATTTGCTTTGCTACGGTCGTTGTTGGTTCCACTTTAATCGCCACCTTGCGGCAATCTGATAATACCGTTGTTATTTTTTGATTGGTTAATTTTTAAATTTAAATTCAAAAATGAACGAATCGTTAATTTCTCGAAGAACTCCGGTAGATGGCAGTGCTTCGTGAACCAAGGGCATTTTGAAGCAATTGGCAACGGATCCAAACGGAACAATATTCGAATTAATTTTTTGATTAGTTGATTTTTAAATTTAAATTTAGGAATGAACCAATCGTTAATTTCTCTTTCTCCAAGAACTCCGGTAGATGGCAGTGTATCATGAACCAAAATGACGAAATTTTGCTCTGTGCTAAAAACCAGGGCTGCGGAGTCGGAGTCGGAGTCGAAGAGTCGGAGTCGGACTGATTTTGGACCAAAGGAGTCGGAGTCAGAGTCGCTGAAAAACATGTCGACTCCGACTCCGACCACCTCCGATTTGGATGAAATTTTATGGAGGTGAAAACATATCTTTGAAACTAACAGATACAAATTTTCAGCGTCCAATATGCAAATCCTTAGCATCTAGGATCATTACAAAGTGCTTCAAATGGCGGGTCTTAGCAGCAAAAATGCAATGTGTTAAAATAAAGTCTGGCCATTTAACAAGAAAATGATTAGTTATGTACGGAGTCAAATGACAAGAGCGGCACTTGTCTTTTGCTCTGGAGAAAATGAACTTTTTGGGAGGTCACAGTGACCTCCGAGAATTGAGGTGAATGTGGTGAAATTACCTGCGAGAATTCTTGAGAAAATTGAACTTTTTGAGAGGTCACAATGACCTCTCATGACCTCCGACTGGGATACCCCAGCTTGCTATCTGCCCCCCTAAAGTAAGTCCTAGCTACGACCATGAATAAAAATGAAACTTTTAAAAATGGACTTAATATTTCAACCTTTGTTTAGGGTTTTTCCCTCTTCATATTTGGATAAAAAAAAAGAATAAAAAAAAAAAAAAAACTAGGAGTCGGGAGTCGGAGTCGGAGTCGAAAGTTTTAAAATCCCGGAGTCGGAGTCGGAGTCGACCATTTTTCCTCCGACTCCGCAGCCCTGCTAAAAACCAGAAAGTTGCAGGCATTTAGTATTTAGGAGGCGTTGGTAGTACACACAAAAAGGATAAAATTACATTAAAAAAAAAACTTTTGAAAAGTCATGAATTAACCCTTTAAATGCCGCACTATGTTCCAAGTATAAAAATTTGAGTTGCTGCATAAAAATAGGACTCTTATGCATCCCTTTAGACAATGCAAAAAAAAAAAAAAAAATTTATCTTCGATTTCGGGCATGTTTCCATTTGGGAACATTGGCATGTAATGTTAAGTTTTTTTCCTAAGGCTTTTAATCGATTACGCTTTACGCCCGCAGTAGTTCTTTTGTATTTATGCATAAAATGCTTGATATAACTGATCATATTTGACAAATTCATTTCAATTTGAAATGTTAAACACTTCAAAACATAAAACAATACGCACTTTATAAACAAATATTATCCTTTTCATCAACGTCCAATTGTTCTCCTTTCTGCATTGCATATAGTTCTGTCATTTTCGATAAATGATCCAAATATTCAACTGGTAAAAATTTGTGGAAATTTTCAACCGGCGATAAATTTGCCAATTCTGGAAATGACTCACAGAGTTTTTTATGGGTTTTCGTTTCTATAGTTTCATCAAAAGATGCATTTTTTCTCCAGTTAATTTCTTTTTTAGATGATTTTCTCTTATTCTCTTGGATTTTGGAGAAGCTTCCAAGATAGATGGGGCATCAATAATCGTCTCGTCATCCGATACATCGTTTGGTGATTTGCGGGTGAATACTTCTATTTGTCCGCAAACATCAGCAGGAACAACTTTATCAAATTCATTGTCATCAACATCTTCTTCACCTGTTATTACCCCGGTCTCATCTGGTAGTAATTGGCAAATATCTACTACAGAATCTGCTGATTCATCTGAATCTGATAGGGCTTGAAAATATTCAATAGCTTCTTGCAAAGTTCAAAACTTTTCTCTGGAACCCATTCTTTCCACGACTTCTAACAACACTGTCGCGATCACTTCTTGCGAAACAGAAAGCGAAACCTCCACAAGAAGGGAGAAAAAGAGTAAAAACATTGATTGGGGGCTCGAATCTCTGGACGGTCTCAAGTGACAAGGAAGAGAAAGCTGTAAACATCTTCATTTCTACGTGCAAAGCGATTTTCGACGCATCACTCCCACCCAAAAACTGGAGGGGGGGGGAAGGGAGGGGAGGGGGAAAAAAGGGGAGCAGTGGAAGGTCAAAAGGCCACCCACTTTCTTTTTCAATGTGTCAAATGAGGTTGTTTTCAATTTCAAGGCTTTCACTGATCATATAACCGAACTTAGGAAGCGGCATAAATTACCGGATTTTGTATAGCGTTACTTGCCAATGTTCCCAATTGGGAACAACGAAGTTGGATCGCTTATAGGAGCTACATTTTTGCTTTAATTTTTTATTTGTCATGTTAGGTCATTAGAAGGATCCTTATTTAGGGTTACTTTAGAATATCAAAAAAGTTGAGCCTTTTTGACATTTTTTAGAAGTTTTTTCTTCTATCTCCGTGAAAATCCATAAAAAAGCACATTTTTGCGATTTTTCGTAGAAAACAATAATTGTAGTAGCTAACTAGATTTTTTTTTTCAAAAAATCAGGTCTACTTTTGACAGTAAATAGAAAAAAAATGAAATCCTCAGAAGCGAAACTTTTTTTAAAGATTTTTTAAAGTTGATGTTCCCATTTGAGAACATTGGCAATTAAAATATTAAATCGGTTTTGATACCAAATGCCCGATATGTCCTTACGTTTTTTGAACTGTAACTTTTTGACGACTAGCCTCTTCAAAAAGTTTTAAGTGGTTATCTTTTGTCGGAAAAGTTTTTACTAAATGAATTGTGGCTCAAATCTTGTATAAGATCTCTAAGAACTGAAAATGTAAATTTATTGATAGTGGAAATTCTACCTGAAAATAGAAAGCTTATTGTGTTAGTTTATAGAAGATTTTACGTAATAATTTTGGTTATCAAATTCATTTTTATACGTGTTTTCTGACGTGTTTATCCTTTCTCAAATAAATTTTTAAAATAGATTCAAATTAATCAATAACTTTTCAAAAGAATTCTCGAAGTCAAAAAACTACTTTTGCGTCGGTGTTTATTCGAAGAGCACAAGTATTTCAGATCCTGCCAATTCAGACAACTTGTGTCGCGAAAGCCTTTTCTTTTCTACGGCTTCTTGAGTGATTTTGAAACACTTCGAAATTATTTCTCGCTAAGGTGAAGCCGTACCGAAAGGAGCTTTGAAGTTATAAATAATATGTTGCAAGACGTTGTACTTGGCTTTCTGTTAAGCTTCAAAAGCGAACACAAGTATTTTTGCCTTTTATGCGATGCATACCCCTACTCTTTTTGTTATTGCATGTGAAGAGTAACTTTAGTTCTTTAGAAACATTTTGCTACAAACAGGAAAAAACGGTTGAAGAACGCAGTCCCTTTTGGAGGCTCTGCTTATTTTTCTCGTTTTTTAACGAATGGTGTAATATTTCACAGGCTTCATGCGTATACAAAGAAAGCGGTATCTTTTGAACTCGGAGGGCGCGATACTAAGGAAAATACCAACTCGCCATATGTTCTTTTGGGGCGTTTATACCTATAAGTCACGTTCTAGATTTAGTAGTTTCTACAATTTTCAAGAGGGTAATATTTTTTCCCGAAAAAAAAAGGTTTTTCTACGCCTACTTCCATGGGAGCATTTGGAAATAATCTTGTAAATTATGCGCTGGGATCATATGTTAATGACCTGGTTTCTGGAACAGGATATTCTACAGCCATTTGTGACAACAGTCGAGGATTAATGTCTCCGAGAATGATGTGTTTGAACAGTGAGTGGAGCCTTACCCCTGGTTTGGCACGTTCTCCGAAGTCTATTAAAAGTTTCGAAAACGTTCCTAAAGCGGTGGGTTCCCAATCCTTTACTGTCGGGTGCCCGTTATTTGGTTTTTGGCTCGTAAAGCAGAGCCTCCACCTCATATAACTATTGTAAATTGCTAATGAGAGTGGACAGCGGTGTAAGTCATCCTAACATAGTTTCAAGCCATTGGAGGTTAGGTGAAAACATCTGCAAAAAAAATCAGAACTCCATAAATTATAGTTTCAAAAGAAGGATTTGTTTTGAAACATATAGGTGTTTTCCTTATTATGCATCAACTTTTATGAAAAGCGACTTTTAACTTGTTTAAAAAGAACTGTAAATCCCTTACACTACTGTCATTCCAAAATTTACAATGATTTTACTAAAAAAAAAAGAAATGCGCTTACAAGGAGGAGGGTGCAAAGACTTTCATGACCAACAATGGCTTTGGGGCCCGTCGCAGAGTAATTTTAGGGGAACTGTTAAGATAAACAGAATTAAGTAAAATGTTTTCCATGCAACATTTGGAACCCTTTTGGGGGTCGCTAGCAATAACAATATTTGTGACGTCGTAAATCCGTCACTGGGTCATGACCACAGCCCTCTGCTTGGGGCAGTGTCATGACTGAGAGCCCTGCTCCACATCAGCGGAAAACGCGACCGAAACCGAAGGCAGAAACCGAAAATCTGGATACTTTCCATAGAAGTACCATTTAATCCATTTTACGTTTCTGCTTTATGCTCGCATTTTCTGCTGATGTGGAGCAGGGCCCTGAGTCTTGTTGCTCCTAGCAGAAAATTCTGTTTGCAGGTCTAATCAGTTGTGTATGATAACTGACTTATGACTTTGTCATTCTCACCTGAACAGAAGTTTTTATTAATGGATAATTTTCGTGAGCTCCTAAAATAATTGTTGTTAATGCTGAAAGCAGAGGTTTCAGTTTAAACCTAAAAGCGCAGTTTTAACCTAATTTTTCAGTTTCAGTTTAAACCTAAACTGTAAAACTAGCGATTTTACAGTTTATTACTGTAAAACTAGCAATTTTACAATTAACTACTGCAAAATTAGCCATTTTCCAGTTTATTTTTTTAATTAACTATAATATTAGCTGTATTATACTGTAAAAAAAAAACATTTTTTACAGTGTAGAGGAACTACAGAATAACCTAATTCCGTGCTTAATTCCATATGCAAAATCTTTGAATTATGCTACTATCATTCTAACCTATCTAAATTATTATCTTATTTAAGCCGACTGAAACTTGGGTAAAGGGTGGGTTTTTAAGATTTAAACCCCTTCTGAAAACGTTCAAAGCTCTTCCACACAAATCTTTTTTATTACTTTTTGCTGCAAAAATTATTAATACCTAACTTAATTTAAACTCATTTATTTTTTAATTTCTCCTGAAAAATGAAATTATCTTTAAAGAATTGTGCAAATTCATAAGTAATCTTACATAAGTGCCAATCACCTATTGGAAGAAGAAACTGAAAAACATAGATTTTTGGACATACACTTAAAAATATTGATCAGGTGTTTTTTTTTTTTTTACTTATCATAATTATGTTTTTAATTATTATTATCGGCAATAAACACTTTTAACAGAGGAGAATTTACCCTAAAATATTGAGTTATTGGTATATACTGAACGATAAAAAAACAAATAAAAATGCTTTTGACACTATTATTGCTGATTCTTACGTAAATTCTAATACGAATTCATTAATGTTCGGCCTTACGTATAAGCTAAGTTCAACTACAGCTACATCGTTTCATATAAAGACATATATTTACGTTATTATTTGTATAGTTTTGCATCATCTGTCTTGGCACACCTTAAGTAAGCCACATAATAGTCATAAAATAGATGGTTTTCCAAGTCGATGAATCTTTAAACATTTTTTACTTTCCTTCCTCCTAAATTGAGCCATTTAACTCCCGTGCTGACGTTGCTTTAATTGTACACTGATGAAACTATCCAATCCCGGGGAAAGTATTGAAAAGTAGATTAAATATGGTGAATATTTATGTACTTAAGTGGCACATACTTTTTGAAAACGTGGATAGATGACGCATTGTTGTTAAGAAGGAAAATTGAGAGTCTGTCGTGGGCATGGTAATTTTGCAAAGTGGAAAATCTACAGAGAGTTAAAACCTTTCTCCTTTTTGATATTAGCTTTAAAATTTTGCGCTCCCGAATGATGGATTACATCCATTGGAGTATTTATGGTTCATTTTATGCTCGTGAAATACCCGGTTTGTTGCCGCCATTATTTTAATTATGGTCCTAGGTGAGGGTAGCTCTGAAAACTAGACACGTAGAAGATATGGAAAATAGTGGGATGAGATGATTTTGAGAATGGAATCTTGTAGCGATGAAGTTATTAGTTTGATTGAAAATGCACTATGTTTAAAAATGATGGAGGCTTTAGTCACGATTTTGAAGACAGGAAGTGCTTTTTTTTCAAGGAGATGTGTGTTAAGGATGGTAGTGGGCTTATCAATTTGCTTTTTAATTGAAAAAATCGCCATTTTCTTTTGATCGCATTCACAATGTACAGTGCGCTTACTTTCACCTGGAGTGACCACGAGAAAAGGGGAGTGGGCAGAGTTCATGGCTCCGCAAAAGCGGTGGCAGCATAGCTGCCTCCAATGTAACAGAGTAACTTAACTCAGGGCCCGATTGAACTATGAGCAGGCCCTAAGCCAAACACTGTTTCCAGGGGCCCCTGCCGTCAAAACTAGTGGCGTACGCAGACAAATCATTTCAGGAGGGGGGGCTGAGCCGAGACTCTTTGAGAGGAGGGGGCGGTGCCTCTTATAAAATGTAGCAAAGAAAAGTTAATGTTTCGAATTTCTGATATCAATACTAATTTCAGATAACAAAAATATATCATACAAATATTTTTACCACTATAATTACTGGTGAGAAGTAAAGCGTTTTGATCAAAATAGAAAATGATGAAATTGAAATTTGAAAAATTTTCGTTATTGAAAAAGGTGTTCCTTAAATAAGTGCATGCAATATTTTTGCTATTTTGAGCTTTAATAACATTAATTTTGCCATTAATTTTACTATATTTCTAATATTGGATTCAAATCACACATTTGTTGAAATTTATTTAACAGAATTGGACGAATGAAAGGCATTAATCTTTGTTTCTGAAACATATTTGGAATCAATGTCAAAAAAATTGAATTATAAAATAACCATACACGTCACATACAGTAACATGGATAGATAAGAAGAAAAGAAACAAAGAAGAAGAGAAAAGAAGAAGGAATTTATTTTCTTTCCCTTTCTTTTAATTTTGACACATACTTAATTTTCTTTTCAAAAAAAATTCTCATGTCTTGATTTCGGCAAGAAAGGAAAAATAAATAAATAAATGAACGCAAATAACTAAACATTTTCAGCCTAAATTTTTAAAATTTGTTTGGAAAATTTCGGAGGAGGCTGCAGCCCACCCCCTGAGTACGCCACTGGTCAAAACCTTTCAATTTTAGCCAATGATTCTAAAAAGTTTAGCCTTTTGGGTTCGTTAAAAAGCAGGGGCCCTAGTCTAAAGCCTAGTTGGCCTATTCAGTGATCAGGCCCTGACTTAACTGACGACACTGGTGTAACGTTACGAGCGATGCGTAACGTTACACCAGTTTTACAATTAAGTTACTCCATTGGATTAGAAGTAATTATGCTGCCACCGCTTTTACGAAGTAAGGTTTCTTAAATTTCTCACAGTGCGGGTGGAAACCTGACAATGTCATAACATAACGATGTTATTTTACTGTTCAACAGGGGGTTTTAGGGTTCAAACGCCCTCTGAAATTTTTCTAAACTACTGCAAAAATGCTTTTTATAGTTTCTCACTGAACAACTTATTACCGCTCTCTTATTTTAATTTCTTATTTATTTTGAAGCTGCATTTAAAAAATGAAATTATCAATATTGAATAATTGTACAAATTAAGTGTTTTTTCTGCAGTATTTATTTTTATTGTAGTTATTGCAAACATACCTTAAGCGTACACTTTTCCTTTCAAATTTAAATACCACTAAAAAACTCCAAAACTCTTCAAATTTATAAGTACTAAACTCCATGTTTAACACATCTCATAAGTTGCCGTGGGATAGAAATTTTAAACTCCTTCGATTGCGTGTATATGAGTAAATTCATCTATCCAATTTTTTTTTCTTCATTGAAAACATGAGTCATTTTTCTATATTTTTCATGTTAATATCCTTTTCACATCTCTTGTAATAAAAATCAACAGAATATAGAACATGGAATCAAATGTTATTGACTTTGTCGATTTCACGAAAAATAGGTTTGGTAAAACCCTCCCCGAAAATAAAGTCTGGTTACAGCCCTGCTGTTCAATAAGATTTGAAATTTTTTTTTAATATTTTTTGTAATTAAAAGATTTTATTTCATTGGTTGTACCAAGAAAAACTTATCTGTTTTAAGTTTCATATTTCATTTGATACATTAAATACATATGCACCTACGCTCAAGCTCACATTTTGATGAGCACTATGTCATAACTAAAAGTATTTATTTACTTATTTATTTTTCAGATGCCTCAACAAATCAAAGTATTTCCCATACGACGTGGAGGAGCCTTTCATGTGCAGAGAAAACCCCAAAAAAAGGTTCGAGAGGACCTATTGCTGTGACGAAGATTTCTGCACCAAAGGTATCAAGCCCAAGATACCCATGGGAGATGGTATGTTGTTTAAAACAGTCTTTGTAAAATGATGTTGTTTACAGAGAATTTCCATGTTGTTTGTGTGCAATCTTTAATCTTTCTGTGGTGTTTCTTGGCAATCATTAAGATCTCCATGTCGTTTACAGAGAATCTCCATGCTGTTTGTATGCAATCATTAAGGTTTCTGTGGTGTCTCTTGGCAATCATTGAGAACTCCATGTCGTTTACAGATTTGCAGGGCAATTGTTGCTGTCTCTCTGTTGTTTCCGTGTGAACATTAAACCTCCATGCTGTTTTTATGAAATCTTGAATAAATCTGTGCTGTTTTCAGGCAATCTTTGACATTTCTTTGTTGTATACCGGCAATCATTAGAATTTCCTTATTTGCCTGCTATTATCAAGATTTCTTCTTTGTTTTCAGGCAATCATTAAAGCCTCCGTGTTTGCAGGCAGCCATTAATATATCTTTGCTGTTTGCATACAATCATGGAATTTTTCGTAGTGTTTCCCGGCAGTCCTTAAGATATCCATATTGTTTGCAGATGCACCGGCAATTATTACAGTATCGGTGCTGTTTCTGAGCAGTCATTAAATCTTCATCTTGTTCTTAAAAAAGCATGTTGTTTTTAATCAATAATATATAAGAAAGACGTTGTCTACTGAAATATTTTAATTCAGACTAAAACTTAATTATTCCAGACTTACTCATGATTGACCCACTTAATCTGAACAAAAAATTGAGTCAAAATCTTTTTAATTATATGTAAGATATCAATAAATAAAGTTGAATATAAAGCGGCCTCCAGTGGTATAGAAATAATTTTCCTCTTGATACGATTTGCAAAATAGAAACATTGAAAGAATTTTTTTTTAGATTCTTGCAAATGAAGAAAAACTTTCCCAGAAATATGACTTTAGACACAGTACATGTGTTTACACCGCCAATTTGGTCATTTCGATCCATGGACTGCAGTTTCGTGCTTATTATACACTCATCAGCATGGAATACGAAAGTACATTACACGTGTCCAACTAGACTAGAATATGATTGTTTAATTGTAATTGTTTGATTGTTTAATTGTAAAGCTAGAATATGATTGTTTAATCGGTACTGATTCAGATTCTCAAAAATTCAATTACTAATATTATGACCTATGAAGTTTATACTTTTCGTGATAGAGCACAAAAAATCTGCCTACGACTAATTTAGCTCGAGATCAATTGACTCTTATCAAACTGATTTGATTTTGATAATTATTGCTGAAACATGAATAGAAATTTAGATCAGGCAGATGCTAGTCTCTGCATGGATTTCTAAATTAATTTCTTTAATTTTTTAGGCTGAAGATTTTTCTCAACTTTCTGTAGTTACTTTTTGTTCATAATCAATTCTCTTTTAAAGTTGCTGTAGCACCGCAAGAGGATAGTTAAAGATATGGATTCTAAAATCTTCATATAATGATTTTATGCCTTATTTCACTTTTCGATGTAGAGTATAGAAAATAATAACGGATGTCTCAAAGAGAAGAGAGATCTATTAGTGGGGTCCTTGAATATTTGCAAATTAATTTGGTGAATTCCAAGATCCAGGGAGAAAGTGGGGCTTGTCGTTTCACATTCTCACGGCTCAACCTCAAGAATCCAGGAATTGCTGATTCTGAACACAGTCTTTACCACTTAGTTCCCCTATTCTCTACGGTGAAATTATATGATTATTATTTACCATTGAGGCATTGATATCACTTTTCATCGGTTTATTCAGACAGATTTTGTTAGCAGCTTTGGAAAAGTCGGAAAGTTCTGTAAAGGGCAAAATCTGCTGCAAAAATAGTATCTATCACAAACTTAATTCTGGCAAACATAATAGGGTGAGTTCTGGTAAGTGCGTACCCTTTTCTTCAAAGTTCATGTTCTCAAGGATGCTGCTCTGTTGAAAAATCTTGTACACTCAAAATTTTTTTTTTTAGATTTCTTTCCAGATCCTTTACAAAGATTTTCAAGCATATAATATGTCAAATAAACCATAAGCATAGGTTTTGTGACCTGGTTTATGACACCTATTCTAAGGTACGCACTTTCCCTACCTGGCGGGGTAAGTGCGTCCACCTTAAATTATGTGAATATGAGCAGGAAAAAACTTCTGGCACACATTAAATATGTTAGGTAGTTGCCTTGGGATAATTCCTAATACTAGAGATCAGCACTTGCTTGCATGGCTGAAACGCAATCAGTGATATCCCACAGGTCTTGCGAACATCTGTGGTTTGAAGATTGAGAGTATTGTGTTTGTGATTCTTCCTCTGTCCTTTTAATAAAACCAAGTGAGCAAATGTAAGTTGTTTTTATTCAGTAATAATCACTTATAGTCTACATAGTTTATTTTGGTTTAATACATTAACCAGTCTGTGTTTAAGCCAGGGTTCGCACTTACCACTTCTTAAATGTAAGATGAGACATGTGCGTCCAATAGCATTGTTGTAAGTACGTACCCCTGTGATTTTCTTTAATTCTATTTGTATGGTAGATCGTTAGGTGACCTGAGTGAACAATTCGCTTTTTTTTTTCTTTTTTTAAAAATAAATACGGTTTTAAAATATTTTTCTTATTAGAATCAGCAGCAGTAAGAAAAAACAGAAAATAAAGAGTAAAAACAAAAAAAAAATAATAATAATAATTGATCATGATATGATACTTGTACTTTTTTTTTCTTGTACATTGAAATAGTTTTTCACAAGGTGTTCTTAATTTTCTTAAATATAATTTATTCATTACTCCACCATCGCTTTTTGAATCGGTTCCTTATTTAGTGTTTCACTTAATTTCATTGCTTCATTTGTCATTCCAGTTTAAATAAAGTATAGTTTATGATCGCTATTCTCAACGAAAAATTTACTAACTGATATCTAAAAGCCAATATATTTCAGAGGTAATGAATACAATTGAAATCTTATGCCGCATTTAATGTAAATATAAATACTTGATACAAATTACGTCGGATTTATAACCGGCTTATAAAAGAGTTATAAGCAAAATTAAAGGTGAATTACTAGAGTCGGATTTTCCACGTAATGGTACACACTTGCCTCATCATAATGGTACGCATTTGCTCCGCATAATAGTACGCATAAGCCTCATGATAGTGGTACGCACTTGCCCCATCATAATGGTACGCACTTACCCCCACCTTACTTTAAAGAAAGGGAAAGTGCGTACCGTCATATAAACAAATTTTAGTTAGAGTATTTGATCAAAATACCCCATGTATATTATTAGCAGCTATTACTCAAAAGAAACAACTTGCATTTCTTGACTTCAATTGCTTGGTATGACTACAAGAGAAACTGAAACAAAACCTTCTCAATCTTTACTTTAGAGTTTTTTTGAAGACATTTAAGTTGTCTCTGATTGTGTTTCGTCTATTGATTCCTGGCCTGAATTCTACTTATTGAAATTATCATTAGACAGTTATCTAACATAGTCGATGCGTTGCAGAAGCCATTTCAGGACAGTATTCATTTAATTCCCAGTGGACGCACTTACCCCGTGGACGCACTTACCAGAACTCACCCTACATAAAAATAACATTTGTTCAGAAAAAAATGAATTCTGGTTAATTTTCAAGCGTAACTAATTATTCATTAAAATTTTTCTTTAATTTAAGTCAGCCTATGTGAATGCTTTATGCTTTCCTTTATCAGTTGAATTTTTATTCGGCTTGTGGGACGAGTTTAGTTCTGTGTTCAAAACGTCGAATGTTTACGGAGTTTGTTGCTGTTGAAATCTTTTTGGTTGAGAAACGTGTCGAAATCCTCTTTCGTCAGTATCATCTAATGTTGAGCGAAGCCTCAAGATGAACGTATTTGAAACGTCGTGATGTCGCTGAAAACTGTCAACTTTTAAAAGAAATCTGTCACATTTAGAAATGCAAAGAAATTGTGAATGAAAGTTTGAGCCTTTTTATGAAATCATACTGGTACGTGGAGAATGAGGGGCGAAATTACAGGTTTGGGGGCCCGTCAAAATGCATTTTTGGTTGCCCCTTTACAGATGAACAGAACTACGAAAAACAATTTTCATCTGACCTTGCGGGGTCCCTCACAATTGCTACACTTGCGACATGGGGAATGTGCCAGTGTGGAGAATCTCAAAAAGCCTTTCATCAACGACTTCAAAACATTAACGTATTTACACTGTAAAAAAATGAATATTCTTTTTACAGTATAATACAGCTGATTTTAGAGTGATAAACTGTAAAAATTGCGAATTTTACAGTACTAAACTGTAAAATTGCTGATTTACCGTGCATTTTATAGTTTTAAACTGGAGCCTCTGCTGCCAGTATTATACTGTTGTTTTTATAGTATAATACAGCTAAATTTTACGGCAATAAACTAAAATTTCTAACTTTACAGTCAGAAACTGTAAAATTGCTAGTTTTACAGTTTATTACTGTGCATTTTAGTTTTAAATTGGAACCTCGGCTGCCAATATTATACTGTAAAAACAGCAGTTCATCTTTTGCAATGTATCTTTCGTTATTTTTACATGAGAAAAGTGAAGACAAGTGACTGATATGCACAAATCTCCTAGAATCCGTTTCGCGATTGATCTGTCGATCGCAATCAACCTGTTGACGAAAATTAATCTTATATATTTCTGCATTCCTTGCCTAACATCTTTTACATTACCCAATCTTCAGTTAGATTTTTCATATTTTTTTAGAAGGATATATTTTTCATCCTATCTACTTCTTTCACCGAATGCTTCACAGTCGATATCATTTGCTACTGAAACAATACTTCGACTAAAAATCATTTTAAGATTGATTAAGTTATTTACAATCAATTTGCTGACCGCCTTTGAACTACAATAGCTTTATCCTCATCTGTGATCAGTTGTTCGCTATCCACCTACTTGGCCCCCCTAGATCTAAAATATTTTTATCCAACTAATCTGATAAATGTTTCTCATTAAAGGCTATATAATCCACCCTAAAGTTACGTCCTTCAAAAAAAGAGAAACAAAAGCACAGTTTTTATTCTATCGGCTACTTTCATCAAATGCTTCGCAATCCCTATTATTTGCTGCCCAAACCGCGACTGATATTCTCAGGTTCGACCTCATCCATTATTTACCACGGCCTGTGGGACAGATATCACGAGCTACTTCTGCGTAACCAGTCAAAAAGCATCAGAACTAATATCTGCTAAGTTGTTTCAACTGAGCGTAAAAAGAATGATCATTTCCTTTGGCATAGTAAATTAACCATATAATGATTTCCTCAGTCAATAAATCAACATTAATTCTTCTCAATCGCCTTCAACACTGGATCCTGGAGCATCGATGCATATCGTTTCCTCTATCAAAAATTATTTCACTACCTTTGTCGATAATATTGTGGCATTTTTATTCCTTCCGCTAAGCTTTTTGACATCGTCTTTTAATCACATTTTTTTCTCGATTGTCCGACAATCTAACAAAAGTATTGTAACCGCCGCTATCTGCTTTTGATTAATTTTCGAGGATTAGAAACGCAAGAACCTTCCTCGGAGAAGTCAGTGTAACTTCTTCTGAAAAGAAAAAGAGGTCTCAAGAAAAATTTGAACAGAAAAGAAATGGCAACAGATAAAATTTTTTAATCACGGAACTTTCTCCGATCGTCTGCGATAATTAAATCATGTAAAAGGCCTAGAATTTTATTTAACCAAAGATATTATTCTAGTTCTATCTCACAGGAAAGTTCGGAACAAATTTTATCTTACGTAGAAAAAAAAAATCGTTATTTCGTCTTTACTTATTTAGGAAGATTCCGCTGTCACGCGTGGAGACGAATTCGCAAGATTTTCCTGACTTTCTTGTAATAAACACATTGTTTAGGGCTAAAAGCTAAAACCTTGCTGACCTGAAGAAAGTACGTCATGTGTGAATTTTTTTAAGAAAAATTAAATAATAAGAATGATAATCCCAAGGTCTTTTTAAATTGTCATTTTTAAGATGAAATTTATGCGTCCCGTGCAGAACACACTTTTTACGTCAGTTTTAGACTTCTCAATTTCAGCAAAATATCCTCCGAATTTATTGTTGCTAATTTTTTTTTTTAATTTTATGTAAACTTTTCCTTCCTACTAATTACCTAATTGCTTTTCCCTTAGAAAATTAGACATTTTATGTTGCATGGTGGCAGCGGAATCTGATTAACACACGATCTTGTGGATCATGGACCTGGATCCAATAGTTTTAGGGTCATCAAAATAGGATATTTTTTTTTTCTTTCCTCCTTCCTTCCATTTTTTTTTAAATTATTTTATTTCATTTGTTTGCTTATTTATTTTTTTTTCCAATGTTTAGATTTTCTTGTGAGAGGATAACCAAACTTTCCCAGGACCTATGCAACACTTTGGCTTGGATGTGTCTCTGTGGCAGCTCTATATTTTATTATAATTTCGATTTCTTAGGCAAAAACTTTTAATTTGTTATAGATTTTGAGCTAAAATGTACAGATGTTATGTTCAGGATAAAATGCCTGGTTTTCGACGGAATGGTCCTTTAAAAATTGAACGCACATTTCTCAATAGATCATCTCTATAGTTGAAGTTAAATACTGATAAACTTTTGAAACTGACTAGACGAAATATAATGGCAAATTTTTAATAAATGAAATTGACTCTTTGGTGTTTTTCATGTTCAAATTTCTAAGGCAGGAATTCAAGTGAAACACGGACGATTGCAACTCACCAATGCAATCGCAAATTCCCAAATTTGGATACGTTGCAATCGCTACGAGATGCGATTCTAATGTAATTCGACTTCCAGTAGCGATTGCAATTTGCTGTCGCCTCGAAGCGATTGCAATGGTGTTTCACTTGAATTCGGCCCTAAGTCCCATAAATAACTCGCAGATGCTAAAAAAAACTCATTTTTCTTATTGAGGTGTTCAAAAATGCAGACTTATCACGGAAAAAACTGCCGAAAGATTTCTTTTATGAACTATAAAAATATTTTCACTAGTAATCATCCCTATTTTTTAGTGATTCATAGGTAAAAAAGATTTATTTCTCTCAAAGTTATATAGACGCATTTCTTGTTAACAATTTGTTATTTCGTTACTATCATTTTTTACTCAATGTTTTATCCACCTGTTGAGTTAAAATATTTTCGAATAATTTATGAATGGAAGTAAACGAATATGTTACCGAAAATTCGGAAAATTTAAAATAAATATGTGTACAATGGCCGGCTGCAAATAATAAAATTTTAAGGAATACATTATAAACTTTCGTATTTTGCACACAAATCCTAGTTAGTAAAAACAATTAACTAAATAAGAAAATAAACTCCATTAAAGCGCAATTTGCATATACGGTATTTGTTTCAAGACTTACAATGTGTTTGATAATGCTGATTATTTGATTTTTTTTATTTGTTACTTTCGAGCCGGTAAATGTTTTACGTCTTATTAGCAATGCAAGTAAACTATAGCGGGCGCTGCAATCTGGCTAATGGCTGCTGAAAGAGGTAAAACCGCTTGCGTAGGACATGACCTGCCCTGTGAGGTCTGTGTAAAGTTGAAATGTTTTACCGCTTTAGCAAATTTTGTAAATCACCGCAAGGTGGCGTATTCAATCTCTAGAACTGCCAATTAAGAATTAAATTCTTGTAAAATTTAACAACTTCTTTTCCCTCTTTTTGAATGATATTAACATTCTGACTCCTCTTTTGCAACAATATTTTTGATTTCGACTCTTCGAATAACAACGACCGTCAAGTATCACTATCACATCCCGTAAGTAAAATTCTCTCGCCAAAATTGCTTTCACAGTCAACGAACTGTTAAAAAGCCGCCAGCCGGAACAATAGCTCGCTAAGCTCCACCTGAGACAGGTGGAATCAGCCAATCGCGCACCTTGCATTCTTCTCCCAACCAATAGAAAGAGTGCCTCTCACCTGAGCGGCAGGTGTAGGTGGGAACAGAACGGAGAAATAGTTGTAAGAGTGCTGGAGGAAACATTGATGGCCTCCGTGTAATTGTATAATGTGAGAAAAATTAATGTTGGCAGTCGGCATTGGTTGTTTCATTTCCGCTTGATGGGTTTGGTTTGGAGAACGATTTTTAGTTACGGCTGTTCTTTCTTCTTTCTTGAAAATTTATTTGGTGGTTCGTTTTGCGCTGCATTGTGTGGGATGCTTTTTCTTAATTGAAGCTTTTAGTAAATTTGTTTTGGATTGGAGCCATCTAATTACATGGCAGTAATATTGATGGAAACATTATTCGGGATAGTTGAAAATTAATTTGTACTCAATTTCTTATGCTTGGGGAAATAGTTGGCTTCTCTGGAAATAATAAAGCTTTTCTTTTTTTACTGCATTTAACTTTAGCTTAATTGAAACATTTTGTTATCGTCAATTACTTCGCTTATGTTTATAAGCTGTATGCTGTGTAATGTTTTACTTATTCTGTATTGTTGTCGATTGGAACCTTATTGATTAATTAATTTATTTATGGACAATTAAATGGCATCAAAGACAAGAATCCATTACGATTGGTGTTGCCAAGATAAAATGAAATAAAACAGTGTCATAAATAAGGGACAGGGTATGCAGAATAGTCTAAAATATGCATTTTGGAAGCTCTCAAAATTATTGGAAAATATAAATTTTGCGACATGCTATTTACTGTGACGATGAAATATTATGCATAGAATTTTGATAAACTTCAATATTTCGGGGGGGGGGAGCGGTGTACTGATCACTAGAGATGCACCGATTAATCGGCGGAAGCATTTTCTTATATTATTTTTCAAAGTATCCCTTCACCAAGAAACTATGATGAATAATTTTATTAGTAGCAAATAAATAGTTTTCCGCAATCCTTACTATAACATGTGGTACGAAAGTGTACAGAGAAAAAATGAAACAAATATTTCATACACCGCTTTAAATTGAATGGAATATTAAAAGACAACCCTCACAGCTGATATTCATAGGACATTATTATGAATAATTAAATTCCTAAACTTTTAAATTGTAACTCTGAAACTTGAATACTTCATTTGATGTATAATCAGACAAATTTTGTTCATCAACCGGCGGAAAAATAAGTTTTATAAATAAGAAATAAGTAACTTTCTACAGACATAAGTGTAACATATAGTACAAAAGTGTTGTGAGTAAAAACAAAAAACAAATAATCTAATTGAGTGAAACATAAAAATATAATCCTCGCAGTTGATAGAAAATTTTTTTAATAAATTAATTTTCCTATTTTAAATACAGTGAGCTCTCGCTTATACAACGCCTCATATATGCGCCTTTTTCACTTATACGACGATTTTCAATGGTCCCAGTACATTCCATAGCATAATAATAATAATATCATTCGTTCATGCGTCGCTCTAAAGATAAATAATTTCACTTATGCGCCGAATTTTTCGTAAAATGTAAAAAAAAAATAATTTATTTTCTTTAAAAAAATGAGCATGTTTCTTCACTTTTCTCTTTAATCGTTCTCCTTTATTGCTCACGGAAGGCCTTTTTTCCGCATGAACTAGAGTTCGGAAAGGGACAATTATCTATTATGTATCATTTTAAAAGGGAATAATTTGTGATTAGGTGCGCTACAATTTTTTATCATTGTATAGTTACGCTACAGTAATTCCCAAACCGTAGTAATGTGTCCTTTTTTATATAAACATTCTTATTCGTGCTCTCCTTAGAACTTATGTTGCCTTTTAGACCTTTAAATAGGCTTGTTCAGTTATGCGTCTCTCTCATTTATGAGCCTTTTTCTGCTGGCCCCTTGGGCCGTCGCATAAGGGAGAGTTCACTGTAAATGTACTCATATAGACAATATTGCTACATTTTTCATGTGTTACTTTTCTCCTTCTCCTTCGCGTTTCATCATCTATCTTCACAAAGAATAAAAGTCTTGAATTATATGGCTACTAATAATTGAAAACTAAATTTCAATTAAAAGCACTTAAATTAGAGTGCTCACCACAGTCTCCCACTATTTATTTATTTATTTATTTTTTTTCTACGTTTAGTTAACGTAGTTAACGATGTCTTATTATGTCATGTTTTGATGCTATTGAAAAAATGATAATATGAAACTTAATTCAAATAAATTTTTGGGAAATCAGGAAAATAGAGAAAAATCTTCTCTCACATATAAATTAGTAACTATTTGTAAAAGAAAGGAAAAAAGACAATGACAGTAAATCTGGTAATATCAAAACCAATCATCATGATCACTAATCGTCTTGGCCGATTACCAACGGCCGATTAATCTGTAATCCGCCAATTTGTTTGTCGGTGCATCCCTATTTGTCACTATAAAAATAAATGAATTATTTTTTGAAAATTTATAAACTTAGTTTTTCGCACTTGTTGGGAGACTGCAAAAAAGCACGATATATCCGAAAGCGCAATGTAAGCGAGGTCATAAAAAGTAACGATTTAATTAACATAAAAATTCATGACGTACAACTATACAAAAAAAAAAGGGTTTTTCTTATCGTGTTAGGGTGATTTTCTGCATAAACGCAAAAGGAAATGAGCTCGCCGGTATTTTTTTAAACACAAAAAATAATAATAATAAACAAATAAAAATAATACAATATTTCTATCGTTTTATGGGTAAATATGGATCGGAAGTTCCTGCCTTCTTAACCCATTAATCCCTAGTGTCCCTTTTTAGGGACGGTCCAAAAAAGGGGTCTGAATGTCCCAAAAATGAACATTTCAACCAAATAATAGTGTTTAATTCGTACCTCGGTATTGTTTCAATTCGTTAAAAACAGATTGCTGCGCATAACCATTGTAAAATGTGTTCTGTAGCAGTTTTAATATGATCTTTATCAAAAATGACATCGTTCACAATTTCAAGAAAAAAAGCTAAGTTTTCAAAGTTATTCCCAGCTTCCCAGTTTATGTTAATTGCTGATTTTATTTCTTCTTATAAAATGTCTTTTTAAATATTATATCGTAGGCAGAAAAAAATTTAATAAAAAAGTATGTACCCTCTAGGGTCTATCGTAACTTTTAAGGGACAATTTTTCTTTCCTTAATAAAAAAAAATTATTTTTTACATGATATTTTTTTTTTCCTGTCCATTAAACACTGTTTGTAACCAGTATACAAAATATCTTTGGGGAAAAAAATATCAGGCATTAATGAGTTACACTGCAACAAATTTAGACGCATGGACAACATGCAAATTTTTTTCATTGATTTCAATAAGAAAAAATGCTCTTTCTGAGAAATAAATATATATATTTTTTTTTCCTTTGGGAAGCAGTATTTTGAAATGTAATTTTTCGCAAGACAAAGGAAAAGCGCGACATATCCGAATGAGTGGTATAACGAGGGGTTACTATAATGCTTATTATTTAAATGCGATTGCAATGCTCGTTTAAATCAGTAAAAGTAGTAACACAAGAATAATCTGAATGATTTTTGGAGCAGAAAAATTTAAATAAATGTGCTAAAATTGCCGAAATGGAATAACACACACGCGCCTCGGTGCTACAAGGAACCGCCTTTTTTTTAAACAAAAGATGAAATAAGTTTTTAAAAGTTTTGTTAGGGCCCTGCTCCACATCAGCAGAAAACGCGACCGAAACCGAAGGCAGAAACCGAAAATCCGGGTACTTTCCATAGGAATACCATTTCATCCATTTTACGTTTCTGCTTTATTTTTCTGCTTTACTTCAATGTGGAGCAAGGCCCTTACTCATAAGTTAGTTTCGGTCGTCAAACTCTGTATGCACTTTCATTGCTATCTACTTGAATAAGAATTACTGTAGTTTTGATTTTCGTGGAACGCTCTCAGAGAGTCTTATGACTACATTACTTAAGAGTAACTATTTTTTAAAAACTTTTATTCAATCGTTGACTTTATAATTTACCGTATAAGTTGTGATTTGAACCCGTTTCTTCGTTTTTCTATGCAAAGTAAAATTGACGGAAAATTGCGAAATATGTATATTTTCACGTGCAGATGTTTGAGGGTTTTCGCAGCATAAGCTAAGTGAGCTAAAGGTAGACAGAATTAAGCTGTAATATTTTTTCATAATTTTATGGTATCCATTTATGTATTTAGCTGAATATTTCAATGCGAAATCTTGTACTTATCTGTAATACATATCGAGTATATTTTTTCATATAAGGTAAAATTTTAATATTTTTGTAATACAATTTCAAAAATGCAGCTTGTGTTTCCAGTTTTAGAGCATAATCCAAAAATGACCAATGTGTTGAAATCATTTTTATTTAAAATGTAAAAAAGGGAAAAAAATGGCAAACATTTTTTCTTCTCGTAATATAATGTTCAATTAAAAGAAAAAAAATTAATAAGAAAAAAATTACAAGGAAGAAAAAATGCGAAAACATTTTTCAGATCTTGTGCTGTGATGGATTCCCTTCAACTGTTTTTTATTCTTCTTATTATTATTATTTATTCATTTAATATTATATTTAAAAAAAATGATAGCGGAACAAAGTCTAATATTAAACAATAATATAATACTGTTGAATTTATCTGAGTTAAAGTGAATGAATGACCATGTTATATTATGTGACACCTAGATCCTGACCCGGAATTTAACATCTCTGATTTTTTTTTTTTTTTTTTTTTTTTTCTTGCTGTACTCCGCCTAAGGAACATTTCAAAGCTCTTTCAGCCTTAAATCAATGATTTTAGAAAATGAGTTAAAGTCGGTTTTTCCTTTCAGAAATGAATTCAACATTCTTTGGGCGAAATCGGTGTATTTTCTAAAAGTTCATTCAATTTTCTTTGTTTTTATTTCTGTATATTAGTTCCTCCCAGAGTGCGTAATTTACGTAATTTTTGAACTTTTCCTTTGTGTTCAGTAAACAATGAAAGTTAATTTGGTAAAAAAAAAAGTACTTAATTACGAAAAGGAGCGTTCTGTACTGTATTGTACGCTATGTTCATGCACTTTGTTTGATTAAATGCCATACTATTTTCCTAAACGGCATTCTCTTGGTTATTTTCGAAAATCCGAACCACCTATGGTCCTAATTAATTTGGATTTTTGACTCAACCCACTTTTTATTTTCTGCCATACGCTTCATTTATTTTCGTAGTTTCGAAACGTAAGTTTCATCACGAAGAAGAAAAAAAAACGGACCCCGAAAAAGAAAGAAAGAAAGAAAGAAAAGAAAAAGGGATAACATCCTGTCCGTTGTGGATGAAAAAATATTTTTTCTCTCGATCAAATATATTATTACACATGAGCAAATGTGTTGCGTTTACCTGTGTGTGCAGTTAGCCGCTGTTGGGTTGGAAATCTTATGGGCCACCTCTGCCACGACCTCATTACCGTTGCGAGGTCTAATTTGGCTGATTGCTGGTGGGAACGCACAGATCGCGTAACAGATGGAGGGATCTGTGTAAGGGGCGTCGCCCCTTCTGACATTTATAAATGCGTTTTAAATGAGCGGGGGTTCATTTCAGCGCCTATCTTTGCGCATTGTCTGATTGTTGGTGTGGGAGGTTTTCCTTTTTGCTTTTGTTTTCCGGAGGATTGTAATTTCGGATGTTTTCTAGGAATCGCTCACGTTTTGCGCGAATGGCCCTCCGCCTAGGTTGTTGTCAACCGTAGGAGATATTACCAATTGTGAATTGCATAACTTTCAAAGGATGATCTGAAGAAGGGAAAAAAAGGAATGAAATATCTTCTGTTGCAAATTGCTTTTCTGTATTGGTGTATGAAGAGTTTTGCCCTTTGGTTCATGATGATGATGATGCCCTCTCTCCAGCTGGCGAGTATAAGTCTTAAGTTGGTGGCAGAATAAAGTATTTAACCAGCCACTTCCTAAAAAACCTGTCCACATCAGTAATAATTACTTTTTTTTGTTTTGTTTTTGACAAGTCATTTCTGTTTTTCCACATAGTAAGTACCCCATATCGCTGACAGATAGGAAACTCGTGTATACACTTTAAATTATTTCAAGCGAAAATTGATGTACTGCTATTAAAGTAATATTGTTGATTTTTTGAAGTATTTTTTTTTTTTTATTTCCTTTTTTCCTCCTCTTTTTAAAAATAAATATTCATATGTGCAACGATGCCGTTTTCGTATGTATGACGATGCATATGCCAATGTTTTCATTTAAAATGTCCTGGATAAAGTCACTACTAGTGATTAAAAAAAAAAGTGGCTGCCGGTCACTGGCGACTAACTAAAAATAATAATTTTATAGGATTTCCAAGATAACAATAGTAGCTATGAAAGATGCTGCCATAAGGCATGTTTTAGAATGCTTTTCAATAAAAGTCTACCTGTACGTTTTGAACTTCACAAGCGTTTTACGCACGACTTTTACTTTTTCAGTTTCATCCCTTTGCTTCGCACTCCCTTCATTATGCGGTCAAAATTGTAGCAGCTCTGGTATCAAATTTATAATTCATTGCTAACATTGTGTCCTGTTTTAGGGGATGGTTTTCTATTATTTTTATTTTCTTGTTCGGAGTAAAGGAGGCACTGCTATTTAAAACAAAAAAAAAAAAAAAAAATCATAACAGGGCCATTCGACGAAAACGCCGCCATCTTATCACGCACGTGACGCTCATATATTTCATTAAGAAATAGTAATTTTACATGGTAATGAACAATTTTTTTTTTGCTCAAGAAATCCCACACCGGTTTGTGATTTCTTAGTCGACAAAATTTCGTTTATTACCATTTAAAATTACTACTTTTTAATTAAATACATGATGAAAGTCACGTGCAAAACAAGATGGCGCCTTTTTCGTGGAATAGCGCAATAGAACTATCTGAAGTTGAAAGAAACATTGTTATGTGATATTGTGTACTTTATAAAGGAGTTCAAGGATGGGACAGGAGAAAAAAAGATTATAGGACATATTCAACTGTATACTAAATTATGAAAGCAACAGCAGCACGAACATTTTATAACATTCTTTTGTTCCTTTTCTTTGTGGAATGTCAGTTTTTTTTCCACATGATTCGATTTTCAAGCACCTACTGGTCCCTGGCGGGTTATACGCATCCCACGATTTCCTTCCCTTTATCTGGGTGGTGGCCAATTATGCCCAGAACAGCTGTCATTGAGATGATATATGAGTTCAGACAAAGCCACCGGTAGCTAAACTCGACAATTATAAACGCCAGCAAAAGCCAAGTGTGGAATTTTACGTATTCTTTTGTTTTTCGGCCGCTTCAAACAATCCTTGTGAACTATTTTTTTCACCGAAATTTTTTAATGTACTCTACCGAATAAAAACTATGTTGCTATAGATTTATAGCAAATTGCTTTTGTAAGAAGCAAAAATAAAAAAATCTTCCAGGTAGTGTTTTCTCAGGAATACTGATGTTATGTCAATAACGGATGTTTTTAAGTTTCGTAAAAAATGTTCTTGAGACATGTTTTGTTTTTACTTTATTTATTTATTTACCTTTTTATTTATTTAGTCACCTTTTTATTTATTTATTCAGTCTTGAAGTTTTTTACCCATGCATTGTCGATAAAAGAGTATAAGAAGACTATATAACATTTTTTAAGAATATTTTTCTAAAGTGTGATGAGAATTCGCCAAGAAATGTCAAACACATGGCTCTGACTAATTTTATGCATTTGAAAAACTTTACAATTTTGTTCTGCTTTTCCCCTCCACTGATTCATACTCTTCCATTAAAATGGCAAAAAATTTGATAAGTCCATTAGAACCTTCTAATGTTCAGAATGACTTATGGCTGCGGTGTTCCATATGTTTGCTGACTCACGGTACAATTTATGATCCTTATTCACCAGCGGATTTGAACATCCGTCAGGCACACCAGAATCGTCGATTGACGTTTGCTGATTGGTTGAAGAAGGCTTCGATTTACTGTTCGAGTGTCTCCTGACCCTGATTTCAGAACAGACTAACTAGGCCATTGCCCAATATCTCCTCTGTTTCAAGGGCGGATCCAGCTTGTGGTTAAGGAGGGAATCATTTTCGGAAAGAGGGGGAGCAGAGGGCAATTTTTGAGCAAAAATGGGGGTGTTTTGGTAATTTTTTCGTAATATTAGACCCAAAAAAATGCAGTTTCATGCTACATTTGGTCGTTTAAAGGGGAGTCATGATTCCTATGACCCCCTCTGGATCTACACTTGATGTTTAGTGGCTCCCAACTGGTTAAAATTGCAGGTTTGGACTATAAAAATCCCTGAAAAAGCGTTGGTCTTAGAGCTATGCATTAGATTCAGAAATACATATATTTGAAGTTCGTACACATCGATGAATATTATGAGTACTCTTGTGCAACAACGTGATATCAAACTTCTAGAACAGTGCTCCTCTAACTGGGCTCTTTAGAACTCCGGGGCTCCTTGGGGGTATCTCTTGGAGAGAGAGAGAAGGAGTTCTCCGAGTGAAAGTAAAAATTTGAAGGAAAAGAAAAGTAAAGCACTCGCATTACTGACTCAGTTTTAGTAGAACTCAATATTTTATACAGATGAAAAGTATGAACAGATGCATTTAAACTGATTCCTCCCCTTCTTCTTGGCAGGTGATGCTTGGGACAGAACCCAAGGTCACAACGAGACTACATTGCCTCGTCTGCATCGACCACCCCATGATTTTCGAACAGGTACTTTATATAATCGTAGTTAAAGAAATCATTATTCTCTTTTCATTGAAAGTTTTGACAAATTTGCTGTAAAATCGTTGACTCCTTGCGCCGTGCGCCTTACGTTGCATTACATCTGAGGACGAAGTGTGCTTGCTTTTTTTTATAACTACGCAAATTGCCGAAGTCTAGTCTTATCGACACTATCTACAATTCCATTTCCTTTTCATCTTTCTTTCATTTCTTAGTTCAAGACTAGTCTGAGTGTTTGCTTTTGAATTATTTTATGTAGTTTCCGCCCCTCCCCCCTCTCCCTGACCGCGTATGACTTAGGAGGGCCGTGGTAGCCCGATCGGTAAGGCGTCGGACTCGTGTCCGGGGGTACCCGGGTTCGATCCCAGCCGATTGAAGATCCACCGTCTTGATTAATGGTGGCTGGGGGACGTTAAAAATGTCGTGGTGACAATGTCCTCCAGGTGAAACGATACCTCTGGGGTGCTGGGCCAAGGGCTTGCTCGGCCCTTGGTCTGGTTCAAAAATAACAGAGCGCCCTTCAGTGCCCTATCCCGGTTAAACCACGAGTTGTGGTAGGTACGGGGGACCCTGGAGTGTGTGAAGTGGATGACTTAGGAGCATCGGACTTCAAATGAGAAAATTCTGGATCATCCTAAAGTGCCCACCGAGTGCATACGGAGTGCGTGCTTGTTATATAAGTGGATCCGTAAGTTTGGAGCTCGGACGATAGCAGTTATCATGGGCAAGGGATACGGGACTTTTTGGGGATACTGGAGATTTTTCCTCCCTCTCAGTGCTATGCCTAAATTGTGAAAGTCGAAATAGGGTATTACGACCTAGCCCTATATATCGAAGATGCTGTAAGTCTCCAGATTTTTTCAAGTCGTCAGTACGGTTGTTGTAGACGATTGTAGGGAGATGTATGTATAATAGGAGATATATGATGACCTGCCACCCCTCTCGAATTTTGTCTTCTTGTTCCCACAGGGCCCCACCTAACGCAGCTTCAAGAAACACTGTTCCAGATGAATCATTTCACAGCACAAAAAACTTTTTTTTTCTTTTAGAGTTTGAGGATCGATTTTAGCTATAGCTATAGCGCTGAAAGAAAGTATGAAATTAGTTTTTCTCTATCATCTCCACTTTTTTACATCAGTGCTGCTGTGATGCCCGAAATGAGCAGATTTAACTCCATTTTGTGCACTTCTGAAACAAGAATTGCTTCATGCATACCCTATTCTCAGTCTTTGTTTCGAATGATTTTTAACGTTTTTATAAATACTGTCACTATGCGACTCCTTATTTATAATATTAACTGTCAATTTATGTTTTCTCGAATGCTGCTTTTGTTTTTTTAAATGCCGTGAATCCAGTATAATGCCGGTATGCCTTTATTAATTAAGTCGTTTTGAATCAAAACCCGTTGTCCATTTCTGGAATTCCAGTTCCGAAGACGGAACTAGGGATCTAAAGAGTTTTTTGCTTAAAACCTTCACTTCATAAAGCAGTGAGTATTGCATTATATTTATTCATTTATTTCTCAAATGCTGTTTAATGTTTTTTAAATGCCAGGAATGCTGCGAGATTCTTTATAGCCGACCCCACCCCCTCCCCTCCTTTCCTTTTTCTTCCTTTTCCTTTTCCATTCCTCATATGAAATTTAATGTTTTTTTAAGCGCTGAGAGTGATGCGTGACTGTTAATTAATTTTTATTTTAAATTATATTACTAGTTCTCGAATGATACATGAATCTTTTTCGCATAAATATCACAAATGCTGAGTGTGCCATTCATTTATTATCCATTTCTCCCACAGACGAACCTCAATCTGTGATGCAATTTTGGAGGTCCGAAGTTTTCTTAGCTGTCATTGTTCCTTTAGCTGTTATATTTCTGATGGTTTTGTGTCTAATTTGTTTACGGGGCAAACACAAGAAAGAAAGGCAAAAGCGGTACAGGAAAGATGTTGAAGCTCATCCCACCTTCTTAGAACCGGCTCTCGATGGCATGTCGATACAAGAATTGATCGAAACCACCACATCTGGATCAGGATCCGGTAATTGAACCTTTTTTCCTTTTCTTTTGTGGATTATTATTACAATATCAGAAAATTTTCTGCCATTTTTTCCCGGTCTGCGTAGTCGGGAGGTAAAAGACAGGTTATTTCTCCAAGAATTTCAGAGCCTCCGACTTCTTTGCCCATAAACAATCCGACTGCGACTCCACGACTCCTATTCAAGCGTGGATCCAGAGGGAGGTCATGCCCTCTTCCCCTTAAGCGACCAAATATAGCATAAAACTGCAGTTTTTAGGTCTAATATGACGAAAAAATTGCCAAACACCCCCATTTTTGCTCAAAAATTGCCCTTTGACCTCGTTTTTTCGAAAATGACGCCCTTCTTAACAAGAAGCTGGATCCTCCTTTGCTCCTATTACTCCAATACTGCAGCTTTATCAGAGTTCCGAACTCGGAACGAAAATAACCGACTCCGACTCTTGGGGGTTTTAGTCTTTGATTCCCGACTCACTCTTTTAACCCGAAATTAGTCCAACTCTATGACTCCAAATCTGCAGCCCTGGTTCTTTCAAAGTGTTCAATTCTTTCAGTTCGTAATTTAAGGATCAGGAAGAGATGGTTGATCTATCTAGCTTTTAGAAGTATGTATTTTATGTTAAAATATTCTCCCCTTACATATGTATTGAGTACTTAGCTCGCCCCTAGTTAGAAGTTAGTGTATTTTCACAAAAGTACACCTTTAAGAAATAATGTATATAATTATCACGTAGCAATAATAAAAAATGTTTGAATGTACAAGGTCAATGCTAAATGTAAAGTAATAAATACAATATTTTTCAATCAATTTTGTACACAAAATTTAAAGGTTTGTAGCTTACTATTATTGACATGAACTCTACTACTATATTCTTAAAGTCAATACTTATCTTCCAAAAGTAATATATTTGATAATTTGTACATTAATTTAACACCTATGATAACTAAAAGTTTACAAAATTCTTATTTCAGGGCCACCTGTTGCTGTTCAGCTGACAATAGCTAGAAAAATTCGCCTCTTGACAGCTATAGGGCAAGGTCGCTTTGGACAGGTGTACAAAGGTAGCTTCAACGCAGAATTTGTAGCTGTAAAAATCTTTTCTTCTAGAGATGAAAAGTCTTGGAGTAACGAAGTAGAAATATACCAAACAGCAATGGTACGGCATGAAAACATCTTGGGATTCATTGCTGCAGACAATAAAGGTATAAATTTGTTTGCTTTCTACTACAATATAAATAAAGTAGAGTAAATACTAAAAACTTTATACCTACCAAGATAGGGTTGCTACCAGTTCCATATCTGAAAAGTACCTTGAAAAATAATTGTTCAAATGACTGCAACTACTCTTCTTCAAATTTAATGAAATTAAGAGAGAAAAAAAATCTTTGAGATGAATCCACTTGAAATAGCTATGTATTTTGTAATAGCTAGTTTTTTTTTTTTCTGAAAACCATAGAAAAAATTTGCATGTGTGACATACCCAAAAAATTACCCTCTATTAGTATTTGATTACTCATGCACTGCAATTTCAAAAAATTTAGCAATACGTAGAACCTTTTCAACACCAGGAATGTACAAAATGTGCTAGACTCTGCTTTCCGGCGCTATGGCAAAAACGCAAACATAATTTTAAAGTCAAAAGCGGCTCACGCCCCCTTTTTAATGAAAGCACTTTTTAAACTTCTCTAATTTAAAAAATATTTAAAGAGTGAAAAAGATTTTTTTTCCAGGAAATTGTTTTCACGATCCTACTGCAGATTGCAATGGGTTCTGATCAAGTTTATAGTTATAGGACTCTCCTCCCTATCCCAGTCTCTAAAAACATTTTCTGATGATATAGAATTTGAAATTTCGGAGAAATATATGCAATTTTTAAGTTTGGGGCCTTAATCAGCCCTTAGGTACTATGTTTCGGAATAGTGTTTTAAAAATGTTCAAATTAACCAATTTCCTCTGAAATTTGAGGATTTAGGCAGGAATTCAAGTGAAACACCTTTGCAATCCCTTCGAGGCGATCGCAAATTGCAATCGCTACTAGAAGTCGAATTACATTAGAATCGCATCTCGTTGCGATTGCAACGTATCTAAATTTGGGAATTTGCGATTGCATTGGTGAGTTACGATCGTCCTTGTTTCACTTGAATTCCTGCCTTATAGTTATCCTAGAGCCGCTATATAGACAGGCCGACGCATCAAGATTAAGTTTCACCACTTTGGATCCAATTCCTTAACTTTTACTTTCAAAGTTTCATTGTTGCGGAGTAGGGTTACCATAAAAAAGTTTTGGCACATTGCTAAGCTTTGCCAAATCCGCGTGCCGCTGATAATTGCTCACAGTGAAAAATTACCAAAACGCGATTACTGGCCAAAAAAGACAACCACTCAAACACACAAACACGCGCTGGATCCAAAGTGGTGAAACTTAATCTTGATGCGCCGGCTCGTATATATAGGGGCCTTAAGTTATCCTATAAGTGCTTAAATTGTAACATTTGAAGTTTCTTTTGGAATTATTTTTGTGTTGTCTGTAAATACTGCTGATTTTAATCGTTAAATCTAAAATAAAACAAATGAGAATTATGCAGTGGGCACAACTAATGTAAAATATTAAAGTGATGTGGCATTATGTATTGGCATTTATTTTTTTCATAATATTTTTCATACTATACATAATTGATATAAATTAAATAAGATAGTTTTTTTTTAATTTTTATTATAAATGCTATTATTGCTGAGGAAAGGACTCTAAGTTTTCAACTTAGAAAAGATGTTTATTGCATGTTCCTAGATTTTAAGCCTCTTGGGCAGGAATTCAAGTGAAACAGGCGATCGCAGATTACAATCGCTACTGGAAATGAATTACATTAGAACGTTTCTTGATAAAAAACATCGTGACGTCAGCGTGACGTTTGCCTATGAAAAACGAGCTAGATAAAACGTCACAGCCTACTTGGCGAATAAGAGGAGATCACTGACTGCTTGTGAGCTCTTATTGGCTCCACCCGTAGTGACGTCAGTGCCAAGTTAAGTTGATGATAATGTAATTCATTCACTTCCAGTAGCGATTGCAATTCGAAGCGATTGCAATGGAGTTTCACTTGAATCCCTGCCTTGGCCTCTCATCAGAAAATCGATGAAAACTTTTTTTTCATTATTTATGTTTTTCTCCTCATTCTTCACACAATCTTAAGTCTATAATAAACCTTGCGCATGTTTATCATGCATTTAAAGTCCGAGAAATGAAATGAGTTTCTTTAGCGCCATTATCATTGAATACTGAGGTAAAATATTCTCAAACGAAAAGTTTAATAGAACGTTGCCACTCTGTAAGTAGTAAGGTAACAAGTCAAATCTTGTTGGGAAAATATTTTTAGGAGTTGGCAACTCTGATTTGTTTAGTCACCATGGCAGCACGATGCACGTGAAAGCTCTTTTACTCCAAGAGAGACCGTACTTACTTTAGAGACCGTATTGCTTTTTCTCTTTTCTAAGAAAATTAAAACCAATTTCGCTTGATAAATTAGCTGCATATAACTTATTTTGTCATCTAAAAGACCACCGACTCATTATTTTTTTGCATTTCAAACAAAACTGCTTCCTTTAAATTTCGTTTGTTGATTATATATTTCGGTTGTTGATTGAAATATTGAGACTACCAAACATTACTTATTTTACTTAACTTGAGGTGTGTGGTCATTCCAGCACGTTTTGTCTCTCAACAGGGGTCGAAGTTGTCCTATATGTCCTATATATCCTATATTTTCAAAAAAAACCATTAAAAACGTCCTATATTTCCTATATTTTTGCAAAATTCCTATATTTCCTTTTAAATATTTTTCAAAAATAACCATAAACAGACTTTCTGATATCAGGTTTTTCGTTTGAAATAAGTGTACTACGGAATCTCAGTGAGAAAATGTAACTGACTAAATCTTGCGACATGCATCTTCGCTCATTAGCCGCAGCAATATGACGTCATTGTAGTGGGTAGAGTTTTATGGGTTACTTCAGTCAAAAGCAGGTTTTAGATTTTAGCTTTGGCAACAGCAGCTGTCAGTTGTGTTTGTGCTTTTCCTGATGGTTTTGGTTTGTGTTTTGATGTTCGGTCTGATTGGAACGTTTTAATTTTCTTTGAAGTGTTCCAGTCATTGCTGAAATATTGCAGTCTGTGGGTGTAAGGTCTTCATGATTCATTGAAACATATGTTTCAGTAAGGAAAATCAGAATTTCAAACTCCCATCGTTTAACAAAATTTTGTATCGATTGAATGGACCATGTGGACATTAATGGAATAAATATTAGTGCAAGGTGCACGAAAGGAAAAGATGATTTTCACGCTTACTGTCATTATTGCAGCTGCTCAGTGCCTATTAGTAACAGTGGAATTTCTCAGCTAAAGCAGCATGCAAACACATCCAAGCATAAAGGAAACACTGCAAAATGAAAGCAGGATCCTTCACAAGCTCGGTTTATAGTGGACACGAGTGGTAAAGGTATCAACTTAAATTTAAAGTCAAAAAAAAGTCGCACTAGTTCGTCGATTTGTCACATGAGTGAGAAAGAAAAAATTTTAAAATCTGAAATTTTATGGATCGTACATGTGACCAAGTCTAACTACTCCTTCAAGTCATCAGATTCAGAGCAGACCTTGTTTCAAAATATGTATCTGGAATCAGATTTGCCAAAAGGTTTGCAACTTAGTGACAGGAAGATATCATATGCTATTTTTCCATGGACTCAGCTCAGCCCACACTTTCTGAAACAAACTGCTGATGAATTTGAAAAAAGCTCACCATTTTTCACTCATGCATGATGAAACACTCAATGAACAACATCTGAAACAGTTGGATGTTTTTGTGAGGTACTGAAGTGTAAGACTTGGGGGAATTGCAGAAAGTTACATTGAGAGTGAGCCATGCAATAGCTATAGATATATCCAACAGTATTTTCAGCATTTTGCATCATTCTAGAATTGAAATGAAAAATCTTCTAATGTTAGGGTCAGATAGCCCCAATGTTAACAAATCAACATTTAAAATTATAGAGCAAGAGGTCAAAGCCCTCAATAAATTTGGTTTAGTTAGTTTAGGTACCTGCAATTTGCACATTGTGCATAATGCATTTGGGAAAGGTGTTACAGTAGATCCTTTTTGTAACATTACAGATTTTCTGGATAATATTTATTGTTGGTTTGCCAAGTTTCCATCACGCAAGCAAGATTTACAGAACACAGTGGACAAATTTGGTACGGATTTTTTGAAGGTTCTGCGTTACGTCAGCAACCGGTGGTTATCAATCACTAAGGTTGCCGAGAGAACTTTACAACTGTTTCCAGTTTTGAAAGAATACTTTCGGGAACGAAAACTCCAATAAACGAAAACTCCAATAAGAATACTTATTGGAGTTTTCTAACTACAAAATATGAAACTGAAGTCCTTAATAATAATAAATATACAAATAGTTTGGTAATATAAGCTGTTTTTCTGCCTTTTCATCACATCAAATGTTTTCATGTTTGCAATAACGTGTTCTATACATGTCCTATATTTTTTATGAAAAATGTCCTATATGTTTCAAGTTGATCACTTCTACCCCTGTCTCAAATAAGACTCAGAATTCAAAAGTTTCCAACAAGAGGTCTACAATAGTATTCTGAATCTCATATGTCTAGGATTTTAGTAAAGTTTCGGATAAAAACGCCAACCACCTCCCGCTTTAAAATTTATTAAATGTGCATTTCTCTGCTATTATGTTTGTGTAACAGAAGACCTTGTTTTGTATGAAAAATCACACTTTCATTTTTACTTAGGTTTTGAACTTGTGTTTTCATCATAAATAATGCCTCAGGAAAGTTTAAACTTTGCAGGTCTACATATGAAATTTGCATATGAGAGATGTTTTTTAAGTTATCTATTCCAATGCTCATTTTCTGTGTAGTAAGTTGGGTTTGACAGTTGTCTTTCTTCTTTTTGTTTGTATAATTTCATGTTTGTTGGGAAGTGGAGATCAACTGACTATGCCAAACATAGTAGTGCTACAGGGGTCAATCCAGGATATTTGACTAAGGTCCTGTTTTTGGAATTTTGTGAAAAATAGTTTGGAATTTTGTGAAAACTAATTCGTAATTTTGTGAAAAATAGTTACGGCAAAAAATATTCCCGATCGTTCTTTAAACTCTGATTTCTGTGAAGAGTCCGTTTTCGAGAGTGGGATTTTTGTGAAAGGTCCATTTTTGAGTGACTGAATTTCATGAAGGATTCCTTTTTGAGTTTCTGAATTTTGTGAAGAGTCCCTTTTTGAGTGACTGAATTTTGTGAAGGGTCCCTTTTTGAGTGACTGAATTTTGTGAAGGGTCCTTTAACGGACCTAATTTCTCTCTAGATTTCATCATCAAAAGCACAACAGCCTTTTGCAAGCCAAGGCCGACACGCACTCGCTCACTTTCCTCCAGTTGACCCTATTAGTCGCAACGGCCCTCCATCGGTTGATTCCCGTTAGTTTTAGGTCCTTCTCGACTTCGTCCAACCATTGAGTGGGTGGTCGTCCTCGACGTCTAATCCCTTCAATTTTTGAAAAAGTCACGTTTTTGGTAGGGACAGCATCAGCATGTCTATAAAGATGTCCTAGCCACCGAATACGTGAGGCTTTTATTATCTCTCTAGATTTACCCTTGGCAAATGCCAATATGTAAGGTTGTCAGACTGAAATTTTCAAACAGTGAGTGAAAGCAAACCAGAAAGTTACATCGTTTTTAACAAGATTGCGATAATATATTTGTATGAATTTTGTATTAACAAGTTTTTTGACCAAACAATCTGCTTCATGAACTATGTAGGAACTACATAGGTCTATTTCTTAAGTAAGCAAGTGCGCTTACTTAAGAAATGACTATTTCCTATCTTTCCTTTACTGTTAATGTACTGCTATTCTGGGGATTTGTTTTTCAAAAAAAAAAAAACACTTGATGAATAAAAATAAATTATAGGGTTTTATATATCGGTATTCTGGAGTATTAACTCCACAGTAGTTACAGATTTGACGGTTTATTTGGCAGTTTTTTTTTTTGGCGGTTGTTTGCACAAGAACGTAGTTTTATAAAACCGTCAAAAACAACATCCAAATAAATCGCCAAATCTGTTTTAACCACCAAATATACAGTTGCGGTGGAGCCAGTACATAAGTACCAGTATATCTGCATGCAAATCTGGCTTGAATTTATTTTTAACCTGTAAATGGTAACATCCTTCCAACTCACACTGCCTGTAAATGGTAATATCCGTCCTACAGACGGATATCACCATTTATGGGTTAAGCGGACATATAATCATTTTTCTGATTTTCTTATGCAGATAGTGGAACATGGTTACAGCTGTGGCTGGTTACAGAACTGCATGAAAATGGTTCCTTATTTGATTATCTCAGTAAAAATACAGTAGATTGTACCACCATGTGCAACATGGCACGTTCCATTACAAGTGGTCTAACGCATCTACACATGGAAATCCTTGGAACAAGAGGTAATTTTGGTTTTATTACTGTATTTCCAATTTCAGGTTGTGTATTTTTCTGTGAACAACATGCTTCAATCTTCTGTTGTGTTCGTACTTAAAAAAAATACACTTAAACTTCTTTATGTTATAGTCTTTTCTTTTTTTTTTTTTTTTGTCTCAAGTTAACCTTTTTATTTTTAAACCTTTTTCATTCAATTTGTTGAACTAACTTTTCTCTAAGCTTTTATTTTTCAATTTTACAATTGTTGATTATGTTCCCCTTCTTTCGGCTTTTTACTTTCTTTACCTAGTTATTTTTTTCTGCACTAACCACAGGGGGAGGTGCTAGTTATGAAACAAAATTTACTACTGCAGCCATTCAACCTTGACTGGCTGTCTGAGCTCTCTCCAATAAGATTCTTGATTCCCTTCAATCACAGTCTGTCTTCATGCGTAAGTCATTTTGAAAAAATTTGTGAAACAAAAGTTGCGTATAATTTCATAGCTACCACATATCCAGAGGGAGATTTTTAGTGGGAGAGTCACTGTGAATACATTTTATAAATGCTAAAGCTATTGAAAGTGAAAACAAATAAATTAAAGCACTACTAGTATAAACAGTTAACCCTTTAAGCGCCATAGGTTCTACTTTAGGATCCCTTAATATTTTTTTCTGCCCCTAAGTAATTAATTTTAATTTTTTGAAATCAACTTGAGCTCAACAATTAAGTTCCTAGTTTCATTGGTATTTTTTTCCAAAATTTTGGGTGTTGAATTCACCCAGTGAAATATCTAAAAGCAGAATTTTACGTCGTGGCCCCTCAAAGGGTTAATTGAATTTAAATTATTTAAATGCCTTTTACTTGTGAATTTTGGCTAATAGTTTCTGACAATACTGGAGGCATGAGACTCTTCTCTAATTGTGATTATAAATGTTATTCTTTTTTGTAAGGAGAGTTTTTTAACATTGAGATGGCGTTTTCTGTCAATGAGATGATAAATTTGGAAATGTGTAATGGATGAAACATTGCTGTTTTTACCTTTCTTTTTTATGTTCCAAACTTCATAATAAATTATTCTATTTAGAGTTTAACAAATTTTATGTAGGAGCATAAGCTACAAACATAATGAAAAGCAACAGACCATTATGGAAAGACATTAAAGAAGATTTATATACAAAGCAGTAATAAATCAACAAAAGCTGATAATGATAACATCCATAGTGCAAAACTAAGAAATAAAAATTGTAAAAACTATGAGTGTTATAATTTATTAACAAAACATAAATTAAAATTCAAACCCATTGAAGTTCAAACAGTTGCTACTAATATTCGTTTTTGTATAAAAGCTTTGGCATTGTTTGTTGATGTTTTATGACTTTTTCCTTTGTTCTCACATTATTATTTTTCTGTATCTTTTTGTATGTAGCAGAGTTTCATCAATATTTTCTTGTCAAGTTGTTTGAAAGAAACTTGGTAAGAAAAGATTGCCGATAAAGGAAAGTGGTATATGCAGATTAACGTATAAAATGTCAATATGCTATGCTGCTATATATTCTGGTTTTAGTACTTTAGAAATTGCATGCGACAAAACAACAAAATATGCCTGTATGAAAAGCAATTTTTTCGTTTAATAAACTATACACTTTAACCTCTCAACTTGTAAGGTTTTGCGGTACAATGCAAGTTTTTTTAGTTTTGCCCTATTCTTCCATTATAAGTTAAAGGTGTAAAATTGCATGTTTTTTTTTTTTTTTTTTTTTCATTATTCACTGATTCCGATGATTTTTATAAATAAAACTAAATTTCAACTATTTGGCTTCTCTTAAATTCATCAGAACATCTGTTAATATGTGAAGGAAAACCTAAACTTCTTGTTATTTTAGCAGTAAATGCATATTTCACAGAATACTGGTTTTTGTGTTTAAGTTTACAACCTTTTTACATCAAACAAATACTTTAATGTTATGCCACTTTAGATTAGCTTTTTTGTACTTTGAAAATTCAATCCTTTTGCATGTTGAAAATATTTTAATAATCGTGAAAGTTTGAAGTAATTTTGATGAGACTACATTATTTCATTTTTATTATTCATATTTTCCCCCCAAACATGCTTACATTTAACAGATAGCTCACTGAAAATTAAATAACTGAAATAAATTTAATCAACTGAAAATGTAAAGGAAACTTAAAATGTTAACTAAAAGAAAGAAAACTACTGGAAGTAGCAGTCATATAATTAAGGTTTCATATTTGTTTCATTTTCATTTTAAAATGTTATTGTTGTTGTACAATTTTATAGGGGAAATTTTAAGGTTTTACGAGTAGACATAGCAAATATTTGCATGTGTATTCTTTAGAAAAGAGAACATATGGATTTTCTTTTTACTTCCTTTTGCATAGTAAACGAAGTATTGTGATCGCGAAAAAAAATTCACTCAAATTTGGGTCTAAATTTTGATTTTGCTCATCCCCGAATGAATGTTGAGTCGTTTTTTCGACCTGTTAGCACGTGCATATGTACCTACCAACATATAACCAGCCAAAAAATCCTTTTCAGCCACCCCCGAGTTAATTACGACAAGTTTTCTCCTGACGTCTGTATGTACGTATGTATGTGCATATGAATGTGTGTACGTCGCACAACTCAAAAACTATATGCCGTAGAAACTTCTAGTTTGGTATGTAAACTCTGAGGGGTGTCTAGTTGTGCACCTCCTCTTGTCCAAGGGGGTGTTTTACCCCTTTTTGGGGTAAATCAATTTAATTTCAATGTAGACTTCAATGATATGAATTGGCACGACCACTTGGCAACATATCGCCAAGCTTTAAGTCGCCGTTTGACACCAACTTGGCGACATATCACCAAGTTGGCGACAAATTTAGAAAAAATATTTTTTTGAATTTAGGTTCAATTTGGTGTTATTGGCGATATTTTGTGAAAAATCCACTGAATGAGGTTAAGATCAGTGATGTTTGGAAAATTAATCATTGTAAAACAATTTTTTGCATTGTTTCGTGGCAAACTCGGGGTATAAATGTTTGAATTGTTATCTTGCTCACTACAAGTACTATTTTAACACTTAATGCATCTATTAAGAAATTTACACGTAAAAGGAAGTAGTGAAGAGAACATACCAGATTTTTTTTATTTAATTTATTTTTGAAGTAGGAACCATAATCTTTATTGGCAATTTGATTAATATGAATAACATTTTGACATTATCAAATGCCTATATAAGCTATGCACTTGGTAGCAAGGTTACAGTTAAGACAAGTTTATCATCAACAATGTTACGAGAATAATCTTAACTTCTGCTCATTTAAATTGTTTAAAAAAAATAATTGTGGTGAGATCATTGAACTAAACCAAGGGATGTAGGCATGACAAGTTCAGAATTTCATTCTTTCTGCCTGTATATGTATTTATGCGTTTGTCCTAACAAAGTTTTAAGAAACAGTGATTTAGTCAGTTAAAAAGATTGTCTGTTTTTTAATTAATTTATTTTAAACCATTTAAAAATTTAAACAGCTTATTTTTAATCTTCTGAAAGCTTACTCCATTATTCAAAGAAACATAATTATTTTGGGAATAAAGTGCTATAAAAAATGAATATTCAAATAATATTGTCTTAAATACACTTATAGTGATAACTTCGCACATATATTTGCAACCTTTTAATACATACATTTTTTCTTTTAGGGAAACCTGCTATTGCTCACAGAGATATAAAAAGCAAAAACATATTGGTGAATAAATACTTGAACTGTGTTGTTGCTGATCTGGGGCTCGCCGTTCGCTATGATTCTGAAAACGATAAAATATCACTGCCTGAAAATCAAAGGGTGGGTACGAAAAGGTACCTTGCACCAGAAATGCTAGATGGGACATATAACGCCAGTCAATTTGAGTCTTACAAAAGAGCAGACATTTATGCTCTAGGTCTAGTCTTCTGGGAAATTGCGAGTCGCTGCCACGTAGGTGGTAAGTTATCTCTTTGTTATGTTGCTCTAATTTTGTTTGTACTTCATCAAAATGTAGCTGATAATAATGATAATAAATAGCCATAGTGTAAAACTAAGAACTACAAATTGTAAAAACATTGAGTGTTATCTTTATTAAAACACAAATTAATACACAGACTCATTTAAGTTCAAACAGTTGCTGATATTCGTTTTTGTATAAATATTATGGCATTGTGTTTGTTCATGTTTTAAGCTGATTAAATCATGGATGTGAATGCATACCTGCCAACTTTTAAGGTTTTGCCCTATTGTATCGTCGTAAGGTAAAGGTGTAAAATTGTATGCTTTTTACAAAATTTTCACTGACTTTAATGTTTTTTTATAAATAAAAGCACATTTCAACTATTAGTCTTCTCTAAAAGCCCAGTGGCAGAAACACCGCGACACGGCGACATCGTCGCCGCCAGTCAAACCATCTTGCAGACAGTTTTTGTCTGCACTAATAAAAACAACTTAGAAAAGTTGTCCGCAACTTTCGGCCAATTTTTTCCCCTCTTGAGCATGCTTTGACTTAGGGGCTTTTTCCTCCCCATTTAGCCGCTGGGAGAAAAAAAAAAGTTACGGGATAAAAAAAATTCTTTGGTGTGGCCAAACATGGCGCCCGAAACCTTTCTTCGCTTTTATGCTCGTTAGAGCAGCTGTGTTTTATTTCGCTGGGGTTATTTTTTACTTGAGATAAGGCTACATTTTATTTTTCATTCATTTACGTGATATCTATCCTCCTCCCTTCGATTTTTGTCCGTTTTTCTATGAAAAAAAAAATTTGCAAGTTTTCTCGGTATCGTGGGCAAACATGGCGCCTGAAACTTGACTTTGCTTTTTCAAATTTCAAAGCAGGCAAATAATATTTTACTACTGGAATGTTTTCGTTTAAGAAAAAGCTGGAAATAATTCTTCATTAATTTGCATCGCATCTGCTCCCCCCCCCGATAATAATCAATTGTGCTTTAGTGCTTAATAAACAAAAGTTTATTTTTGTTGTATTCATGCTTGGAAAATTGGCTTCTCTATATTTGGTGTAAAGTGAATTTTTGCTAAATTTATAGGTCACCCCCCCCCCTTTTATCACTGATCTTTATGCACATAGTAATTTTAGTCTTCTTTTTTTTCTCTTTTTTCTTTTAAAACACAAAGTCAAAAAAAAAAAAAAATCGCTAATTTTTTAAAAAAATATTTTAGTTAATGCTCAATGGATCATTAAAAAAAATCAATAGTTTGATCACTGGTAGGGCCCTTTCTTTTAAGTCCTAATTTAAAGTCTACCCTTTTTTTCTTTATAATATTTATCAAATTCAAGTTTGTGACCTGATAATACCTGCAAAAACAGCTCAATACATTTTTGTCTTTCTTTCTAAATTATTCTGAACATTTTAATAAAAAAATCTTTTTGATTTCATTAAAATAACCACGGTTAAAAATGTCTTGTCTTAAACCATGTCATTAATGCAACAGCTCTTACGAAAAACAAAATGAAATAAGAAACTAAAAACCTCAGAAAGTGCTAAAGATAATAGCTAATGGAACAAATAGAAAAAAAAATCATTATAAACTGAAACAATGAGTTTCATTACCTGGATAAGTGATAAGGATGCAAACCTATGGTGCCCCCCCCCCACCCATTATTCAAAATTCAAGTTTAAACTTTTTTATAATTTCGTACCAATCTTGTTTTTTCCTGTGAAAAAAGTAAGAAGTTTTTTAAAGCCTTTCTTTTTGAAATCTTTTATCAGAATTTCATCTTTAACTTTTTCTTTTTTGAGTGACATGCTCAACAGGTCACAACTTACAGACTACATGTTACACACTCCTAACATCAAAAGTAAAAAACAAAATGAAAGAGAATACATGATGCTTACAACATTTTAGATAAAGTGCTACAAATTATAGTTAAAATTAAATTATGCTTCTTTAATATATGACTATATTAAAATTGCACTCAAAATTTGCAGACAGATAATGAAATTGTCAAAGTTTGTCGCAGACAGTTACAAAACTTTCTGCCACTGGGTCTAAAAGTATGTATAGGCAGCTAAGTACTGTGGTTTCCCTGGAGTTTTTCTGATTTTATTTATGCATCTTGAAAATCAGATTTTTGTGAAAAAACAGTGTCAAATTCAGTAGATTGAAGGAATCAACTTATTCAAGGCTTTCACTTGATGATGAATTTTCAATTAATACCTCATTTATTTTATTTTTATTTATTTATTTATTTATTTTTTGCCCAACATGAACAACTTGTCAACATGGAGCAAGTGCTACGCCAAATATTATATGCAGTGTTTGTGATTTCAATCTTCTTACATCTTGTAAATGTTTCAATGTATTTCAAAGTTACCCTGAATGACTAATAGATTTTTTTTTTTTTGTGTGTATTAGAATAAATTTAAGGTGAAAGAAAATGTTACAACATTGTCGTTCAGCCATCTTTTGTTAGCTGTTTACTGGGATTAAAATTTCTGTTATGCTTTTTTTATGAACCTTATCTTTCCATCAATCTAATTCTTTCTTTCTTTTTTTAAAATTTATTTATTTATTTATTTGGTACTAGTGTTTCCAAACATGTTTTACATTCCTATTGGTTTGTGATTTTCTCATTGGTTGTTCAGTTCATCCATTATTTTTTCTTTTAAAGCTGTTTGCTATTCTGCCTCATTGCTTTTGTTGGATGTCTTTTCATCCATAAGCTCTTATTATCTTGAAGAAGGAGTTCCTTTTAACTCCAAAACATGTGTTGCATTTCTCTGTAAATTTGTAGGATTTAACTATGTATTTTCTTTTTACTTTTCTACAAAAGGAAATTATGTACTTGTTAAACTTAAGGTGTTTGAAATTCACTAAAATTTACATTTTAACACCTTATTGGGACATCTTGAAAAAATTGTTGTAAGCAGTAGAGAAAATTTCTTTTATATGTGTCAACATCCTGCATTGCTCAAAAAAATTATAAATAATTCGTTTCACTATTTACTGTGTTTTTACATGAATTGTGTAACTGAAATTTACAAAAGTATATTTATTTATTTATTTATTTTTTAAGGAAAATGTCCTGAGTACAATTTGCCATATCATGACATGGTACCATCTGATCCTACAATTGAGGAAATGAGGAAAGTAGTTTGCACAGATAAAAAGAGGCCACCTTGTCCTAATACGTGGCAGTCTTTTGAGGTATGGATTGAGCTGCATTTTTTACTTTTTCATAAAAATTTTCATATTATCAGAAAAAAAATATACATGTTACATATTATAATTTCTCCAATTATTTGCTGTCAAAGTTATGATTTTAAAAGAAATTGCTATGTAAAGACTGAAAAAATGTTTTTTCTTCTCCGCTGCTATCAAATTATATCGTTGACTATATTAATATACTATTAAAATGTGCATTTTTCATACTATAGCTTCCCACCTGAAGGTTTAAACCATGTTCTTGCATTCTGCTGTAATATAAAATAAAACACTAGAGCACTGAAAACTTTGAGTGATTCCCACAACTCAGAATCCTGTACTTTTTTTTGAAAAGTTAAAGTTCAAACTAATTTGACACCAATTATACATTCTAAAGAATATAAGGCTGCTGCATTTTTTTTGGTAAAAATTAGCCCTGTGTAGAATGTTTTTTTTTTTTTTTAATTCAAATGTCAAGTTGTACAGTTGTTGGAGTAGGTTTAAGTATAGATTTTTTAAATTTGATTTCTTTGTTGAATGTGTGTGACTTTATTAATTTATCTCGTCTGTAAACTCTCAGATAACTCAATCACCCGAACCTAATAAAATAAAATGCAAGAACATGTTGTTATTATGCTCATTCAGATATCTTCTGTTTTTTCTAAAGCAATCCTTTGTTGTTTAAATTTTTAGACACTCATAGCATTAAAAAAATGTCACTTAAAACTGAAAATTAAGTAAAGCAGTTTCAATCATTCTTTTCTAGAAAATAATGAGTTAATAGGTTGCAACAAACTAACACAAAAAATAGGTTAGCAAATAATTTCGAATAAATTTAACATCTGATGAAAAAAATAAATAAATTCAATCTTTTAGAGCATATGAGGAGATTAATTAGTTAGTGCATAGTTAACTAGTAACCTTTTGTATAAATGATGTTGTCCTTAACTATTATTTTGGAATCAAATACTTGTTCTTCATTTGTACATAACCGTCTTTATAAGGTTTAGTGACATTAGTTATATTGCATTTTTGAACGTTTTGCTTTGTTCAATTGTTTCCTGATAAGCATGAAATAACAGGCAGAAAAACGAGATGTAAATATTTCAACTCATGTAATCAATAGAAATTTATTTTTAAATCCCATCACTGCACCAAAGTTGAACAATAGCTTGTGGTTTCCTCTGGGAAAATTGATAAAAAAACAGATGAAATAATCACGCAAAGGAACTTATGTCTAAAGACATACTTATTATCAAAACTTCATGATAGTTAATGGTTTTCCTTGATGTTAATGGGCTAAATTTTTGTATCAAAGGCAGGACAAGGGGTCATTATTTTAAGCCATTTAAATCTCAGGCTAACCTGGAGATTAGGGAAAATTACTACTTTACTAGGGAAGGGGCTTGTGGGCACCTAGAACAGCTTACGGTAGAAGCTTTAAATTTTGTATTGCCATTCAACAAATCCTCTTTATGTACCATTGTAAGATTTTGATTTGTTTATCAAATGTGAATTTTTCAATGCATCGAGGACACTAATTATATTGTTCTTATCCTTTTCAATTTCATGTTTAGATTTTGAGGGTTATGTCAAAGCTAATGAGAGAATGTTGGTACCAAAATGCTGCAGCGAGGCTAACAGCTCTACGAGTGAAAAAGACGATAGCTGCTCTCCAAGCACAAGAAAGTATAAAGAACTGACCAAAGATATCTTAGATTCTAAAGGGTTTTTTGTTTTAAACTTAATAACATTTGCGCTTCTTATCCACAGAAAGGATAAATAAGTGATATGATCTGCCAAAACATAAGAAAAAGAAGTTGCATCTGATATTTTTCTTGCTCATAATGTTTGGGTGTTCTCATCAAATTAATAAGCAACTACTTGATGTAAAGGTGGCACATTCTCATACTGGCCATGGCGTTGCATTTTGCCCATTTGTGTTTCATTAACTCCAGCAAGATATTGCTGCACCCATCTGGAAGAAGCTAGTAGCTATGATTGAAGTGACAATTTAAGGTTCAAAGGACACTGCTTCTGGTTCAGAGAATGAATACATGTTGTGAATTCTCTCGAACTTCTCGAGTGCCGAAAATATTAGGTGGCAGATCAGGCTTGTAAAATGTAAGTTTTTTACAAGAAAGCGTTGATCTATACTGTAAAAAGTTAATCATGCTCTTCTACTTCATTATGAGTGAAAAAACATTATTCAGTTGTAAAAAGAACCCATTTCTTTCATTGTGGTTGAGTGTTGCTTAACAATGGTGCTATTTTGTGATTATTAAAAGAAATGAAATGAATTCATTTCACACACATCGTTTTAATTGAGATTGTGGCAGCATGCAAGGATGTATGAAATTTTATAAATCTGCTAGATTCAGTGCTTTTTAAATTGTAAATGTGACAAAAGTAGTTGAAATTTTTCTTTTGTTGAGCAAAATTAACTTGCTTTTTTAATTTCAGAAAATGCTGTACATGTTAATTTTAATGCATTATAAAAAGCCATGATTTTAGATACAAACTATAAGAGCTGAACACATAAAAAATATTTTGCTTTTAGTTTTTGATAAGTATTCAGTGATTTGCAGTTCACTAATTTAAGAACATATTTTTTTTAATTATTTTTTAAAGCATGTTTAATACATTGTTTTTACAAAGACATGTCTATACATTTGATCCTTTTGACGGTATTAACAAACAAAATTACATACTGTATGTGCATATTTTTATTTTTTACGACTATATCATAGGATCTCCACGACAAGAAAATATTATCTCAGATTCACAAAATTCAAACCTTAAATTTCTTAAGTAACTGTTTAAATATCTATTCATGTTTTTGATAAAGAGCAATAACATTTTTTTTTTTTTTTTGAAAATGCTAACACTTATATCTATTTTATTTTTTTAGTTACTGCTTATCACTGATATGAATATTTCCTTTCTTTTTTTGACAAAAAAAGGAAAACTTTACAAAGCGTAATAAATAGTTCATTGTACAAACATATACATCTTAATATATTTTTCGTAGCTTTTTTGCATTGAAATGTTTGTACATTTTATTGCTCGCCCTGAGATTTAGAAGCTACAGCGCCTGCAATGAATTTGTAAATATGTGCCAGCTAATTTCTGCTCATTGTAATGTCGCTTTTATGAAAAATGAACATAAGACGCATATTATTTCCCTAAGTCATCACCTGACATACGTTTACCTTGTTCGTTAAAATACAAATGGTGTTTGTGATGTATGATGGGATATTGTGTTGCTCTACCTACCCGAACTTGCCAAAGAAATTAAGTGTACATATTCATAAATAAATATTTAAACATTTTCATCATTTCTTTTTTAAATACATGAAGCTATTTTCAGTTTGGCATTAATTTGTGATGTGTATCGGAAACTATGACACAGAATTGTTTGAAAGCATCGTCTCATGCTAACTCTTATTTTTATAATCTTTCCATCAAATTATAAATGTTGATGTCATACTTATTTGTTCAAAATAAGAATTTATTTGTACATATAATTTTTTACCTCAAAAAGTTCTGCTATAATTAATGGCTATTTTAAATGCCTGTTTTCAATTGTATATTTCCTTTTTATTTTACAAATGCTATAATTACAAAACACTTATATTTACCCCAAACATACATTCATGGAGATGATTCGCTTTACCATCTTGAAAGCAGGATCTTTTATAAATCAGAAAAGTTAAGTACTTTAATATAGCATAGCTATATCTTAGGTTCAATATTAGATTTTTGCTCATAAGTAAATATTTGCTCTTCATAACTTTAATTTAAAATATTGATTTTAAACATTAATTCTTGTAATTATTTAAAATTGTTCAGCAATAGCTGTTTTAATAATTCAATAATTAAATACAATATCAATGTAATTCTAAATAATTAAGTGCATATGAAGGACATAGCTGAACTTGTATGATAGCAAAATTGAATTTATCAATCTATTATGCTAAAACATGCTGTAATATATGTATATTACTTTCTTTTTGTTATTTTTCAAGCATTTTTTTTCATATATGTAAAAAATAATTGTACATATGTTTTTCATCATAAGGTTTAGGAATATATCTCACACTTGTACATAAAGTGAATTTTTAACATTCGTTACTTAAGGGGAAAACTATTTTATGATTTTATCATAGTGTTACACTTTTTAATTGCCTAGTCAAAACAATACTAGATTTTCTCACTATCATAACAAACAAATAAAAGCATCTAAAATTTGACATTTCTTTACTTAAACTAAATTTGTATTTCATGGATAAAAACTATACCTTTTAATGCTTGTCTGAAAAAATTTGGATGCTTCAGAATATCTTTTCAGATTAACTTTACTGATTAGTTGATATTATATGCAGTCTAAGTGAAGCATGTTTTCGTCTTTCTGTTGTCCACTGTAGCAGAATTCCTATGTTGGCTTGCATTGCTTATACTTAATATGTATTGCATTGCTTACACTTTAATGATACTGAGTAATTTTAAAAGTAAAAAATCAACCTTGGCATCCCAATTTTATTTGAAATAAAAAAAATGATGCAGTTACTAACTGAAAAGCAAAATTCAAATTAAATGTTTCTTTTTAATTTAATATTAATTTTAGCTTCTATTAACCCTCGTGGTTTCTTTGGGGTCAGATGTGACCCCAATGCAATTTCTGTTTAATATATCTTGTTAATCAACCATTCGTTTTTAATGGCATTTTGTGGCTTTTATTCTTCTAGTTTTCTATTCAAAATAATGCTATTATTGTGTTTTATTTTTCCCGAATTGCATTTTTTGCACACAAGATCCTTGGGGGTCACTTCCCCAGAATACCATAAAAAGAGGACGTTGCAACTTTTGTTCAAGAGCACAGACAGAAAATGCATCAAAAAATGTCATGAGTGTTTGAAATTCACTTGCAAAAAATCATGTTTTTTCAGGTCTGTAACACTTGTAAATAAATCTACAGTTATTGTAAGTTTTGCTCTAAAATTTTAATTTATAATGCATAAACTAAATTTTACTTTGATTGTGTCTTTTTATTTTTTTAGCATTAAAAAGTGTGTGAACTTAAACAAGCATGTAACATTCAATAATCATAATAAATTAATTAAAGAAATCATTGGGGTCGTTTATGACCCCAAGGGTCTTGAGTGTAACTGAAATGGGAGGGACCCACGAGGGTTAAAATAGTTAAGCGATTTCAGTTTCAGAATGTTAGCAGTAGCTGAATTCAAGTTTATAGAGGAACCTATGCTCTAAAAAAATTTCTTTGCCAAGGAATCTTAATAAATTTTTTATATTAGTTTATAAAAATGGTTCCAAAATCTGCATAAAATTCAAAATTGTGTAGTATTTATACAATGACATAGAATACAATTTCACTTCATAATACTAACTTTTAAGTACCTGGCAAATTAAGTGAGTAAATGAAGGTGTTCTATTCTAAATTTTTCACACGAAATAAGCATAATAAAAACGGTTTTTTTTTTTTGTAATAACAATACATGAATGATATTTTTCTTGTTTGATGTACAAAATTTTAATGAGTGGTAACTTTAAAAACTTTGCAGAAAGAGAATCAAGCTTTATTCTATTTATAGTTGTCCCCATTAACATGAATAATCAATTGCTGCCTCTTACCTGAATCCCGTTCTAAATGGTTTTGATTCAAAAAAGCTGGATTTTGACTAACCACTGATTCAATTAAGTGGCGTCCACTGAAAAACATTTTCCATCATTGACCAAAAATGTTACCAATTTTTCTTCTGAGTTCAAGCCGAAATTTTTGTTGAATTTAAGCATTAAAGTAAGCTGGATAAGTGATATGCAAAATAGGCTAAAATGTCCTTAATCCTAACTTGAACGGACAGATATGTGTGGGCTACATAGTGATTAAAATATGTTAGATTTTACTTCATTGTTAAATATTTATGTTGTAATTGCAAGGAAAGCATTTTAAAACTTTAATTATACATCCATTGTCAATTACTACAATAATTAAAATTAATAACGAACAAAAATCTAAAAAGTTAGTTCTATTTCGAACAACGCTAAATCGAACTACATTGTTTGAATTTCAACCGAAAAGAACAAAAAGTCTACTTAATGAAGAAAAAGGGGCAGTAGCCTGAAAGTTTCAACACTGGTTTAGTTTAGTGACTTAATTAATCATGTAAAAAAATCTAACAAGGTATAAGAACTAAATTAGAGAATGGTTCGATTTGCATACAATCTATGACAAAATATTTTGAGATGAATTCTTAATGATGTGTATTTGTTTTAGCAATGAAGTTATGACTCATCAGTTGAATAATAACCCTTGATTGGTGAATATTTTTTTAGGATTTGTTTAATAGGGGACAACTGTATTAAATTTGTATAAAGTGTAAAAGTAGTTGATTTCTTATGAAATATATACATTTTATCATCCGTAGGTGTTGAAATATGCAAAAATTTTCATTGAAAGAAAAAGCCATTTCAGCTTCTAACTGTGTATGTAATAATGATCTGCCCTATTTCCGAATTACTGCAACATTTCTTGATGCTTAGGAAAAGCCAATGTACAGATTACCTTCCTACAAAACTTTTTTTGAGTGAGAAATGGAAAATTTCCAATGATTTCTGTGTATCCATGTATGTTGCAATTGCAAACATGTTTGTGAAGCAAGCTACGAATTTTACCTTCTAATTAGAATACTCTCCTCTTCTTTACATCTAAGCAAGAACTTTCAATTTAAATTTGTATCTTTCAAAACTTTATTCAGTGCCTAGCACTATTTTCCTAAATGTTGTGAAACTACAGATTTAAATGCTTGTGATATAAAAATGTAGTTGTGAATTCAATTTTAAACACTTAGTCAAGTTATTTTTTTAAGGTATTTGACATGCGGGAAATTGAGTGAGATAGATTAATGCAGATTTCAAAAAATCCGCATTAGTGGTGATACTAAGTAGAAAGTTAGTCTGACTATCGAAATTATATTTTTTTTCTACTATCAACAAAACAATGGTATTTTAAATGTTACTCTACTCATTATTTCTTTCTTCGTATAAAATATTACAATGATATTGAATTTAAAATATTTATGTCAATACAGAAACAGAGCACATTGAATGCAGGAATTTAAGCGCACAAAATCAGTCCTACTTCAATGTTATATTACATGTTTGGGCTTTTTAAAGAGTTTAAATGCCCTAATGGGTTTTTTAAAATAAATATGAAAGTTCATATGTTACATCTAAAACAATTTATATTTTGTTTGCCCTTTTCTGCTAAATTTGTCTTTTCCTAATTTTGAATTTTATTTAGTTTGAAAAATATACATGCATAAAGGGTTTTTAAGTAAAGGTAACATATTTTAAGAAATAATTGATCATTTTATTAGTGATATTTCTGTTGTATTGAGATGCGTTTTCCCGAAAGTGTATTATATTTAAAAAGTGAATATTTAATTCCCCCCCACCCCCCAATGGAGTTCAATAAAATTATATGTAATAATACACATATCAGACTACAGTACTGTAAGAAAGAAAAGTGGTTTGGAATGTGCTGGATTTTAAAGCCTACATCGGCTAACTTAAATCACATTGTAAAGTGCTTTATTGATACCGAAAAAAGGTAGAAAATGAAAAATCGATTATTGTACTTATTCATAATCAACATTATATTTACCTCATTATTCGATGTATTCGTATTTTCAGGTTTCTGTTTATTTGTTAACAGGAAAATCATTACACATCGATTTTTGTAAGTACCTCAATGTCATGCCTCAGTTTTTAAAGTACAAACTTCTGAAGTACAAAATAGTGAAATACTTTAAAATTTTACAGTATAATTATTTTGTTGCATTCTTTAAATTCATTGTTCTTTTTTGAAATTCTATCAAAATTAAGATAGCAATTCTTTTGCTGAATGTCATGTTTTTACACTATCTTTCAAAACACATCAGAAGTGAAAATTTTCTGTTATCATAATTTTGAAGCTTTCTCTGCATTTGAAAGGCCAATAAATTAATTTTACTGCAGCTAAAAAAATGTGGGATTAAAATAAACTTCATTTTTTACCCCTTCAATCAAAGAAATAACATTTCACACATTCCGGCAACAAAAGTGACACAATTCAAAATTTTAGAGAAATGTTCTATTAGTTAGGACTATCGATTTAAAATCTAAATTTAATATTCTCTCTTGCCTCAAAACTCATATCGGAGCGATTCCATACCAAATCACCGAAAAAAAAAAAAGTTGGTCGCACGACCGACTCGGATTTTTTTTTAATTTGGTACACAGATTGATGGTATAGAGGTATGAAAAAGCCCAAAAGGAAAGTTACCTGCTCGACTTATTTTCTGAGATACATGCCCTCAAAGTTTGTCCGCCACGTCAAAATACTAAAAAAATGATGTTATTTAATCATTTTTTATAAAAAATCGTACTCATGCAAAATAAAAGTGTTAGATATCTATGGAAACTAGTTACTACAGGCATTCTGAAAAAAAATACTAGAACGTTCATAATGAAAATTGCCAAGGTACAGGGCTCTTTGAAGTTGTCACCACAAAAACTTGATTTTGCAGATTTTGCTAAAATTCAGGCATTTATTACAAAAAAAGGCAAACAAAACCAAAGGTTTTCTTACTTTCTGGTAGTGTACAGGTCCTCCCTGTAAATTGCTACGCAATAAATTTTTTGGGTTTCTCACTCCTTCTTGGAAATATTTTAGCTTAAAGATAAGCCTTAAGGCAAAAAATGCGTTTTTGGCCATCTTGGCAGCCATTTTTCTCATAAAGGGGGAGCAGTAGAAACTTTAATTTTTTTTTAAAACAAGCCACTGATATGTTAGCTATTCACAGGAAAAGAGTTTACTTTTGGTTATTTCCTCCATTAAGAGATATCCTGCTGACAGTATATGCATGTTTTTCACGACGACCATATGCTTTTGTTCCCCCTCTCATGGACTTAAATTTAGTTAAACCAAAAAATAATGATATATTTATTATTAGCTGTATTATCTACCCAATATGTAATGAAATTTAATTTATTAAATCATTGAACAATAAATTAGATAATTGATGAAAACAAGAAAAAGTATTTCTCTGGTGCCTGAGCATTATGCATTCATAATTATAAAGCACTAAATACGTTCTTGAGAAATTAATTAACATAAATGAGCTCTAAATATTTATATTATAAGCAATACCCAATATTGTGATTGGGATACTCCTGTTTTTAATTGAAGAATTTCTTGAATATCACATGAATATCAGAAAAATAAATGAGGTCTTTTCGTTTGATGTAGGATACTTTATGACAAATTTCATTTGATGGGCTACTAACTGAGCATGGTGATAAAGAACTATTACTTTCAGCATCGAATTCCATTTTACCTTATTGACAGTTAAATATTTATAAAATAATTAAATAAATAATTTAATATAAAGCCATGCTTGAAGAATTAATATTAGTGCAACTAATTTATTCCCATACTGATCTTTACAAAACTGACATGTGTTGAGCACTGATAAGAACTGACAAGAATAAGTTTACTCACTAAAATACTAGTTCACAGATACTATAAAGCGTACATTCTATTTTCTACAAAATAATACTGCAACAAAGAACAAGGATATAAAGGGGTAGGTACTAAAGAATTTCTTGAAAAATCAATTAAAATAAAGGAGCTTCGAATATTTATCTCATAGGCAATACCCAATCTTGTGATTGAATGTTCCTGATTGATGGCTATAAACAGGAGGATACCCTTGTTCTTTGTTGCAGTATTATTTTGTGGAAAATAGAATGTATGCTTTATAGTATCTGTGAACTAATATTTTAGTGAGTAAACTTTTTCTTGTCTGTTCTTATCAGTGCTCAACGCATGTCAATTTTGTAAAGATCAGTATGGGAATAAATTAATTGCACTAGTTTTAATTCTTCAAGCATGGCTTTATATTAAATTATTTATTTAATTATTTTGTAAATATTTAACTGTTAATAAGGTAAAATGGAATTCGATGCTGAAATTAATAGCTCTTTATCACCATGCTCAGTTAGTAGCCCATCAAATGAAATTTGTCATAAAGTATCCTATATCAAACGAAAAGACCTCATTTATTTTCCTGATATTCATGTGATATTCAAGAAATTCTTCAATTAAAAACAGGAGTATCCCAATCACAATATTGGGTATTGCTTATAATATAAATATTTAGAGCTCATTTATGTTAATTAATTTCTCAAGAAAGTATTTAGTGCTTTATAATTATGAATGCATAATGCTCAGGCATCAGAGAAATACTTTTTCTTGTTTTCATCAGTTATCTAATTTATTGTTCAATGATTTAATAAATTAAATTTCATGACATATTGGGTAGATAATACAGCTAATAATAAATATATCATTATTTTTTGGTTTAATTAAATTTAAGTCCATGAGAGGGGGAACAAAAGCATATGGTCGTCGTGAAAAACATGCATATACTGTCAGCAGGATATCTCTTAATGGAGGAAATAACCAAAAGTAAACTCTTTTAATGTGAATAGCTAACATATCAGTGGCTTGTTTTAAAAAAAATTAAAGTTTCTACTGCTCCCCCTTTATGAGAGAAATGGCTGCCAAGATGGCCAAAAACGCATTTTTTGCCTTACGGCTTATCTTTAAGCTAAAATATTTCCAAGAAGGAGTGAGAAACCCAAAAAATTTATTGCGTAGCAATTTACAGGGAGGACCTGTACACTACCAGAAAGTGAGAAAATCTTTGGTTTTGTTTGCCTTTTTTTGTAATAAATGCCTGAATTTTAGCAAAATCTGCAAAATCAAGTTTTTGTGGTGACAACTTCAAAGAGCCCTGTACCTTGGCAATTTTCATTATGAACGTTCTAGTATTTTTTTTCAGAATGCCTGGAGTAACTAGTTTCCATAGATATCTAACACTTTTATTTTGCATGAGTACGATTTTTTATAAAAAATGATTAAATAACATCACTTTTTTAGTATTTTGACGTGGCGGACAAACTTTGAGGGCATGTATCTCAGAAAATAAGTGGAGCAGGTAACTTTCCTTTTGGGCTTTTTCATACCTCTATACCATCAATCTGTGTACCAAATTAAAAAAAAATCCGAGTCGGTCGTGCGACCCCCATTCGGTGATTTGGTATGGAATCGCTCATCGGTTAATTCACATAACTGGAGGCTGGTGGGCTAAAAACCATGCAATCAATAGTAAGACGTCATTTAAATTAATTAAACCTAAAATACAAGTATGTATTGTTAATTATGCAACAAAAACTAACCAGCAAACATCCCATCATATTTTTATTATTTTTTTTTTTACACATAGTAAAACTTGAAACTAAATCACTCAAAACTAATATTGAGTAAAATAGACCCAAGACTTGAAAACAACCACTCGTCACCTGGTGACTAAACCAGTTACTATAGGGACTAAATAAAATAGTCTATAAGGGCACTATATAAAAAAAACTCAACCGATAACAGCCAATTTTTACTTCATTGAAAATTTTGTTTCTAAAACAAATAGTTTTTAGTACCACTTAATTATGTAATGTAGAACAACCCCTAATTAATTTTAAATTTCCTTTATTCCAGTTTATGCAAACATTCCATGTGTACAACATTGTAATAAGGTTGCTTATGCCAATTTTTTGAGTTGTGTCACTTTCAATGTCCTATTATTAATTGTTAACTAGCTTGTTATTTGTGTGCGGGGAGGGCACATTTGTAGTAGGATCCTTGCAATTGTTGCAATATACTGTCAATTGGCTTTACAATATCTACTGCATAGTTTAAATAATCTAGTCACAGATGAGTTTGCCTTTTTTATCCAAGTTTTATTACATATAGTTTAAAGTATCAGCCAGTGCTTGTGGCTCATTTTGTATACAGAAATAAACCTTAATTCGATTAAGAAAGAACCAGAAAGCATCCAAGCGAACCCTCTTAATATTAACTTCACTTAATATAAGGGAATAATCCGACTTCCCCCTTTCAAAATGATTTTCATTATGTCTATTTTTGTAAGATGTTAGTTGTATAAAATCACCAAATTCATATTTTCCTAAGTATTTATGTTAATGGGGTTAGGTTCAAGATACACCAAAAAGTTTTACTAAGGTATTTTACTGTCAAGAAGGGGGGGGGGGTGCAAAATAAAAAATAGCAGATTTCTAAGTTCTTATTAAGGAGGTTTATTGTAAAAGATAAACATTTTAAAAATCACGAGCATTATAAGCTGAATCTCAACTGCTGGTAAACTATTTAGAATCTCTCAATGAAATAAAAGTGTACAATTTGTTTTCAGTGTATGGAACGTTTTAAAATAATTTCTAATAGATTTTTTTCAGAAGATGTTTTTCAGAAAACTTATTATACTTCCTTAAAGAAATAATGGACAATGGAATAATGATTTTAGCTAAAAGCAAAATTTGTTAAATGTAGTTATTGGTAAACACTGGTTAAACCTTTTACAATAATGGCTAAAAATAAACTTGGTCTTTCTTAAATGTAATAAAAGAAAGGTATCACTCTTTCTTTCGGTATCTGAAAATATAAATAATTTTCAGCATCTCAGTGCAAATAGCATAGAGATTGAAAGAAGTATATACATACAAAAGACATAATGCCGAATTATTAGCTTCTGATGTGTCATCATTCATTTCTCATCTGTTATATATGTTCATCTTTGTTAATGTTTATGTTATTGAAAATTTTGAATTATCATAAGAATAGTGGTTTTCAAACTTTTTGATGTTTGAAGGCAAAACGATTTGCTATACTGTTTAGCATACCCTTATTTAATGAAACTGTTGTATTTATCATTTGCATTAAAAGAAATTTGCAGTTTCAAATACTTCAAACAAATAATTTTCATTCGATTTTCAAATTTCTTTTGTCTTTCGATAGAATCAAAATTTGAAAACCATTGTTTAAAAAATTACTGATCTGTAGAAATTGTTATAGATTTTGTTTTCTACTGTTTTTGCACTTGAGTTGTCTCTAACGCTGCCAAGAAATGGCTCATGTTTGTTTGCTGAAGCATTTTTAATAAAAAACATAAATAAATGTCTTTGAAATTTACTTACAAGCCTCATCTTTCTTTTACTTGCAAATGCACCATAATTTTTTCTCTTTCCATTTTGTGAAACTTTCCAATATTTTTTGTTATAATTGTTTAAAGCTCTTCAACCCACATTTACGATAGCCACTTATACATTGATCACTTTAATGTATTTCACTCCCTATCAACAACGATGGATCATCTAAAAAAATTGAAGAGAAAAAACTTAACAATCGTTAAAGTTACATGTTGATGTTTATTAAACTATTAATTTCAGCAGTAAGTGCAACTAAAAGTTTTATAATTAAAAAAAATATATATCCATTTAATATGAGCAAATTCTCTAGTGATCAGCTATAGAAATTCAGTGGGTAGCCTTTAAAAAAATCTTATGGGATAAAAGTGAATAAATTTTAACAAAACTTAATATGAAACTTATGTTGTTGTACTTTAATAATTGCAGTATTTACATAAAAATCCGGCCTTCTTTTGATAGCTTTGTAACTTTATACTCCAATGAACTTTGTATCCTGATAATTTTTCAAAGCTGCTACAAAGCCTGCCTGTGTTAGAAATTCCTAAATTAAAATCGACATTAGAAAGAATTAAGTTGTGAACAGACTCCCTTCGAAAAAAAAATAAGGCTTTAAATTAAAAATTTTTCTTAAGCAGAAATGATGCGCAAATTTACTCCACGCAGCTAAATTGTTTTATCTAAATATTGTAATTTACTTCTTATTTGATGACCATTAAAAAAGTCATTAGCAATGTAGCAGACTACTTTTCAAAAGTAATAATTTTTCAAAAGTACTAAAGTCTGCCTGTGTTAGAAATTCCTAAATTAAAATCGGCATTAGAAAGAATTAAGTTATGAACAGACTCCCTTTGAGAAAAAATTAAGGTTTTAATTTAAAAAAATTTCTTAAGCAGAAATGATGCGCAAATTTACTCCACGCAGCTTAATTGTTTTACCTAAATATTGTAATTTACTTCCTATTTGATGACCATTAAAAAGTCATTAGCAATGTAGCAGACTACTTTTCAAAAGTAATAATTTTTCAAAAGTACTAAAGTCTGCCTGTGTTAGAAATTCCTAAATTAAAATCGGCATTAGAAAGAATTAAGTTGTGAACAGACTCCCTTCGAAAAAAAAATAAGGCTTTAAATTAAAAATTTTTCTTAAGCAGAAATGATGCGCAAATTTACTCCACGCAGCTAAATTGTTTTATCTAAATATTGTAATTTACTTCTTATTTGATGACCATTAAAAAAGTCATTAGCAATGTAGCAGACTACTTTTCAAAAGTAATAATTTTTCAAAAGTACTAAAGTCTGCCTGTGTTAGAAATTCCTAAATTAAAATCGGCATTAGAAAGAATTAAGTTATGAACAGACTCCCTTTGAGAAAAAATTAAGGTTTTAATTTAAAAAAATTTCTTAAGCAGAAATGATGTGTAAATTTACTCCACGCAGCTTAATTGTTTTACCTAAATATTGTAATTTACTTCCTATTTGATGACCATTAAAAAGTCATTAGCAATGTAGCAGACTACTTGGTTATCAACCAAACAGTGTAGTATCATTAGTCAGCTTATTGTGGCCAACTATTGAACAATGCAGAAGAAACCTAATAGTCTACTCGCCCCATGCAATTCAATCTAAATAAGTATTTTTTCATTAAAACGTCAGATTTTCTACACATTCCACTAAAATTACAGCTGAACAAATTTACGGTTGAATGGAAAACAAACAAGTACTTGTTATTTAAGGATGGTGTTTCCAGTTAACTGAAAAATAAGTGAAACAGCGAACTAAAAGGGGAGCACAACAATGGCTTACATAGCATCCCCGCCTTGAGGGGGAGGAGGGGGGCTAGAAGTTTGAGTACGCACAATCCACAAAATTAGCACTATAAGTTACACAGTAAAAATATTTCTTTTATTTTAATAAGGCGTATGGGGCGCACTTGCAAATCTTGCGGGGGAGCGCACCTTAGTCTATGTACGCTACTGGAACACACTATTTATTACCAAATAAAAAGTACTCACAATTTTCAGTCTATGGCTGAAAATTAGCAAAAGGTAAGTAAAGGCAAGAAAACCTCAGATTTGATTTTAAACTAGACATGTACTACTTATTGGGTGTTTTATACCATTATGGTCAAATAGACTCGTAAAACAGTAGTGAACTTACTCTACACCAGGAATAGCTTCAACCTTTCCTACTCAAGGATCACATTGTAAATTTTTAGAAGCAAAGGGCGAGCAATATTTCTGTTCAGATCGCAGATGGCTCGTACGAGGGAAGGGGGGGGGGGGGCAACTTCCCCCTCACTTTTAAAAGTTAAGGGGCTTTGTCCCTCTACTTCCAAAGTTCAAATTGATCGATAAAACTAATCTAATCACTTGTTTTAAAGAATGAAAAATCGAATTGATAGGTGTGTGTCTCGCACTTTTTTACGTTATTTCATACAAATAAAAATGGGGCTTTGAATTGGGATGAAGTCTTACGAAGATCATTCCTTAGGATTTTTGAGGCTGCATTTCAAATATTTTAGAGAAAGTCATTTAACTAATAATGATGTTAAAATCCAATTGCACAATTTCTTTAAAGACAGTCAGCATCAGAGGTGCCGCCCACTAAACCTGCAACCCCCCACCCCCCACAATCACACACACTTACTTTAACTCCCCACTTTCTTGGTGCACTTTTTGTGATGGTCTGGTTTAGATGGTCTAATTAGCACTATCCCAGGTGCAACCACAGCTCTTCTTTATTATTAATTTCTTTTTAATATTAATATAGCCCTCAGCGTTGATTTTAGATTTTTTTTAAATGCCTTTAAGGATATATATTATTAATTATTGATTTTTAATTAATTTATTAAGTTTGTGTGTTTATTCGAAGCTGAACAAAATTTGTGGGTAGGTAGGATCTGACCTGCGCAGGCCACAGGTTGGAAATTTGCTGTTTAGTTTTAGACCATAAAAACAAACCAGTTAACAGAGCATAAATGTTCTTCTCACGAGGCAGCAGTTCAGAATCAAATCAATTAATATAAAACCTTGACTTATTTTTCCAGATGTGCCACTGTTGATGCTGGTGGCGATATGTTCTTATACAGTTATATTACACGAATGCATGATTTTTTATAACTTTTAAAAAAGATCACAAGTTGTCAAGGATGGGAAAAACTGCATAGCACAACCAGTGGATGATATAAATAAAAGAGGGTCCAATCTCAGTCTTAAAAATCCTTTTTTTATTCAGTATAAAAATACAGCAATGTACAAGAATAATTTTTCAAATTATGAACTTACAATATGAAAGTTTTTTAGGAATGTAAAAGTGAGTTTTGATTTCGTGACCAGCACATTTGAAACAAAAGTTTTTTTTTTTTTTTTTTTTTAACAAAAAGTTAAACTTCATCAAAATTACTATGAACATAAAATCTTCATATCACAAAATTAACTTTAAAATAGTATTAACATTGAAATTTTAAAAAATTCTGCGTTGAACAAGGCAAGTTAATACATTTTATAAAATGTTTTTACATCCATATTCACAACCATTCTATTGAACAAATACGGAATGTGTCATTAATTCTTTTAGAGGAAACGGCTTTTGTAATCCACATAAAAATACTTGATGATAAAAATGTTTATAAAATTCAGAGAAAATTCATAATAAATATAACAGTAATGTATCACCCATACACCAATGTTTAAACATTTCTTATCTATAATTCATCATGTTTAGGCCCGCTGAATTCAGCATGAGATATAAAACCATTCCTATCTTTATCTTCATGTTGAAAGATATCTTCCACAAGTTTGTCCTGTTCTGGCAAATCCGTAATACCGGCAGCTGCTGCTTGAGGTATCTGCTTCTTTAAGTAGTCGCTTAACTGAAATACATAATGAAGCATGCATAAAGGGAAAAATCTCTATTTCATACAAGCATTGATCAAACTTAGCGAATTAATCCAATGCTTGGTCGCAATACATTAAAAATAACAAATGAAAGGATGATCATTATTTACTAGGATGCAACCAATAGTGATTTGGCAGAATACCGAATACTCGGCCACAAGCAAGGCCGAATATTCGGCTATTCGGCCGCCGAATAGTTAACTTGTTTTTGCGTTAAAACAAAGCACAGGTTGCATTTAAAGCATCATTTTGTGCGATTAAAGCTCAATATACATTATTAAACATTCTTTAAAATAATTTTGAGTAAATTTTTAAAAAATAATGATGTTAGTTCAAACTTTAAAAATATTTGGCATGTATTCGGCCAAAAAATTGCCAAAAAGGAAAATGTATTTGTACTAATTAAAAATACTAAAAAAATTGCAAGCCAATTACAAATTGAAGTAGAAACCTCAGCTCAAAGTGAAATCAAAGAAATTGAATTCTCTTTTCTCGAGCCTTTATTTATTTGAAAGAACAAAATGGTCTTTTAAGTGGTGAGAATTAAATTTTCTAACCTATCCCAATTTCTCAGGCACTACTTTTCTGAATCAGGGTTTCACTAAAATGTACTAAATGCACTTATTTTCGACATTTAGAAAACTTCCTTGAAATAAACCGAAAAGGAAAGAGACCTATTTTCTAAAAATGCTTTCTTTTTTCCTGCATCATAATCTGTGTTTGTACAGAAAAAACATAGTTCTATAATTTTCACTACTGTAAAAATAACAAATAGTATTTTTTAAATGTCAAAGTTGGGAAAATATTAATGAATGTTTTTATATTTTAAATTATCATACTCATTTTAAAAAATGAAAAGCTTAAGAAATAAACATATTTTTATCGTACTATTTCATTTTTATACATCAGGGTTAATACTTATTTTTAAAACTGAAAATTAAGGACTTTTTAAGGGCTCCCAAATTTTTTTAAGGACTCATAGGAAAATATTTGAATAGCTTTAGGAACACAATTTTGCTATAAAACTTTAAAAATAATGCAACAATGGTTCAACTTTTTAAACTTATTTTGTGTTCAATTTTTTGAACAATATTATTTAGTTCAGTCTTCTTCTCATGGACAATTTTTCTAATTGCATTTGCTTTAATAAATTTCTGAACATCTGTTCTTTTCCCCCTTCATCACAGCAGGGGTGCCACAAAGAGGGATTATGGTGCAAGTTGCACCATCAAAAAAATTTTTTTTGGGGGTGGGGGGATTTTTTAAAACTAATTTATTTATTCATTTAAATTGTTGATTAATTAGTTTTTTTAATTAAATTAGTTACAGATTTTTTTAATGAAAATTATTCATTAATTAATATTTTAATTTAAATTAGTTCTTTTATTTCTTTATTATTATTTTCTATTTATTTATTTATTTATTTATTTATTTTGTGTATGTGAGTGTGCTTGGAATGTCTGGAAGAGAAAAAAAGCGATTCTGTTCTACGCATAATTAGTACTTTTAAAAAATTAATAAGAGATAAAAAATAATAGTTATAATTTAAAAAAATAAATATAAATAAAATAAAAAAGAGGGGTAGAAATAAAAAATAAAAAGGACAAGAGGGTTGGGAAAATTTTTTGGGGGGGAGTTTGCACCATTGAGCTTGGGGGGGGATGGGCACCTCAGCATCACAGAGATTATTGGCAGAAATTTTTAAGTATTCAACGTCTATTTCTAACGCACTTATTCATCTACTTCTTGCTATTTTCAAAACACAAAAAACTCCTCAACACACGTGCGTCTCTTCCTCGATCACCTAGGCATAAAAAAAGAAATCCGTTGAGTTCAGTTGTTATGTGTCTGTTGAAGTTACTGAGATGTATAACATAGTGGAGTTGTACCGCATAGGTATAACGGGCAAAAAGAAACCTTGGATAACACTTGCCATACCAGCCAACATGTCTTAGAAAATCTTACAATTTCCCCTATGAAACTGTACTAAGGCAATAACCAATTCTTTAATTAAAAATTAGACATTAAATAAGGTAATAAATAATTATATCACTGTCACTTTCAGTAGTTTTCTTTCATTTTAATTACCATTTTAACTTTTCCTTAGATTTTCAATTGAATAAATTCATTTCAATTAGACAATTTTCGGTAAAGTATGTTCTGAATAAATATGTTCTGTATTCTGTCAAAAATATTAAAATACTTTCAAGATGAAAGAGGGCTGAAATCTCAACACAGGAAGCAATTTTTCGTCGATTATAGATTAGTATTTTTTAAATGAATGATTTATTAATTTTAAAAATTAAAAAATGATGCAATAAATTCATTTAAGATAGCAATATATCAAAATAACTTCCAACCATCAAAAATATTAAAACACTGACAAAATGTTAAAGGATTGAAATGTCAAACAAACGAAGCGATTTTACCAGAATCGCAGGTAAAATTTAACATATAAAATGGGGAGGAAAGAATTAAAAATTTGTTAAAATAAATAATTAAATGTGATAACTTAAGGTAGCATTTGTTTATGTAACCTAAAATTTTCGCAAATATTAAAATATTTGAACGATGCAAAAGGATTGCAGTCTCAATCACATGAATCAGTTTTCCGCGAAGTAAACGCTCAGCGCTGAAATATGACGACGTTTAGGCTCTCCCTCGCGTTTTAACACATGTATCAATGGATTTTAAAGAAGCCTAGTAGCTGAAATTTAGTTATGTAAAAAAAAAAAAACACTGGAATAGATGAAAAATCTGTAGAAAACATACGATTTTACACCTTTTCCGTACGATCGTAAAATAATGCAAAAAACGTACATTGTACTGCCAAAACGTACAAGTTGGCAGGTAAAAGCTGGAGTGACTCCAGCTTTTAATTTATGGTGAAAAAGAAAGAAAAAATAATTGAAACAGTGTTTTAAAAATTAAGGAAATTTTCTAAAATTAAGGAAATTTTCGAAAATTAAGGACTTTTTAAGGGTTTTTTAGGGACCTTAATTTTGCTTGATAAAATTAAGGGTTTCTTAAGGGTTTTTTAGGGACCTTAATTTTGCTTGATAAAATTAAGGGTTTCTTAAGGGTTTTTTAAGGAAGTACGAACCCTGTACATATTTTATTCTAAGAAAGAGAGAACTGACCTTTGTTTCATGCATGATTTAGGCTTATATTTTATCTATTTAAGTCATTTACATATTAGAATTAGTTTCATAAGGTAAAATAAGTATTCCAATTTTCCTAATGTGCTAGAAAAAGTATTTTGTTCATCTACTTTATACTATAAAGTTGTATAGATTTATTTTATGTATTAAGAAAGTCGAGATTAGTAGTACATACATTTTTAGTTGACAATAAAAATAGAGAATATCCTCAAAAATGGCAATTTATCATAGTTTGGCAAGTTTTTCATTCAAAATGCTCTTTAAACACGATAAGTATAAATAAAATTGTGTAAAAATTTCAACGCTCGAAATTGAAAAAATGCATTTTTTTTACAGTGCCGATTATGATTTCGATTACAGATTTCTGAGGAATATATATACATATAGATCTACCAAAAATTTTTGATCCAGAAATTTTTGTAAGGGAGGGGGGTCAAGTTTTAGTGCACTGGTGTTTAACCCTTATCAGTTAAGTGAAAGGAGCATGTAAAAGTTAAGGGTTTAATTAAAATTACATTACAAAGGTAAAAATTAAACCGTCGTTAAAACAATGCAATATTGCACAGCAAGTAATATTCTTATAATATTCTGTTAAATTAAACTTTTATTTATTTTTGTAAAAATTTATCACCAGGAAAAATATAAATTTGCAATTTATAAATTGTCTACTTGCAATCAATTCTGGAATTACAAAATTCTTAAAAATAAAATGCTCAAATAAAATTTTCATAAAATCCTTTTAAAAATTTATCTTTTTTTTTTTTTTTTTTCAATGAGAGCAAAATTGGTAATGGCGATGCAACTGATGAAATGTTTTTCTCGTCACAGGAGGGGAGTCAGCTGACCCTCTGAACACCCCCTGAATCCGCCCATATGAAAACTTCTTCTAAATTTTAGAAAAATTTTAATGGTAATTTGGGAATCATGCGAATACAAGCATGTTGTCTGAACGTAGTTTATTACATAACAACTGACTAACAAAACTAAAAATACATCTCCCCCCCCCCTATAAAATAAAATACAAACTTCCTGTACTTGCATAAAGAGAGTTAACATCAACTTTCGACTTTTCTTTTGTACTCTCTTTTATTAAGGCTAAAACCAGTCTTCATTTTCTTAACTCAGTAGTAATTTTGTTATTTCAACAAATCGGCAAATCTAACTTTTTTCTTTGTCATTTTTATGTATTAGTACAGACGCACTGGGGATCAACTTATGGCTCATTCTCGGTTGATGGCTGGTTATGTTCAATGTTACACACTTAAAACCATTTTCAAATCAACAACAGTTTTTAGTTTGTAATTTTCTTTCCTGTTTATCTTCAATCTTATCTAAGTTTTTTTATACTCAATATTTAAATTTCACATATTTTTTGACCCGTCATCTTAATATGAGTAATAAGCTTCATGTTAAAAACATGATTGTACCCTGTAGAATTAATGCATTCCTTATCTGGATGATAATTTTTCAGTGCTTTCAGTCATCAGCAATTCCTGACACAGAGATGGCAGAAGCTAAACATTGATTTTTCAAAGCCTGTCCACTTGGGAAAATATTAGTATGTGAAATGATTTCATATTTCTTTAAGTAATGCCACAGTTGATAAAAGAGCATTATGAACAGTAGCTAGAATAGTTGGTATTAGTTCGTGTTTCAGAGGAAGAATTTTATGAAAGATCCGTTCTAAAGTGAAAATTGTGTCAGTTTTTAAACGAAATATTTGTAAAATATCCATTTATCACATTAAATATCTAACAAAAAAAAGTGTTTTTGCAATAAAATTCTTCGTAAAAGAGCCACAAAATTTTCCTAAACAGACCCCTGTACAGTTTTCCATATTTTTAGGAACACCAACAAAATTTTAGTGAAATTTTAGGTAGAATGTGAACCCTGTGTATATAAAGATAATGCTCATTCGCGACAACAATGTTATAGTTAAAGAATTACAAGCTTTGATTTACTAATATTACAGAGATGATTGGAACTCATGAGTAATATTAAGTTAAGGGTTTGTTTATACTAGTTACGGATTCCGGGCTGTTGTGCCGTGGTCTGGATGACTTTGATCCATACGTTTCGATCGCAACTGCGGCGATCATCTTCAGTGGGTGTCGTTGATTTATTTAATATGAAAATAAATAAATCAACGACACCCACTGAAGATGATCGCCGCAGTTGCGATGGAAACGTATGGATCAAAGTCATCCAGACCACAGCACAACAGCCCGGAATCCGTAACTAGTATTTACTCCGGCGGTGAAAGCCTTCATTCTTACATTAAGTGTTTGTTTATTTATTTTATTTATTTACTTATGTCATACATGCACCTTTGACCATTTTATAATAATATTTTGTCACAACTTTAAAGTACACTGAAATGCTATTATTGCCTCTAAAAACATGAAAATAAAAAAATAAACATAAATATCCAAGGTATATTAAATTATTCTCAACACAAAAAGATAATTAACACTTAAAAATAATAGATGTTACCATTTTAACTTCCATTTTTTTCTGAGAAAAAAATGAAATAAGTACTTGAATACATCAGTTACAATGCAAATAACGATGTAATTCTGAAAATGGAAGAAAATTACACTGAATTGTCAGTGATATCAAGGAATACCAGCGGGACATGCATTCACAATAATACAAAGCATATTTGTCCCATAGGGTCATTTGAAACTGCCTGCGAGACAGATATGTCCCAGTGGTAGCGAAAGCGTTAAATCATGCTCACAAAAAATGCTTTAAAAATCTATAAATACATAACTTTTTTTTCTTTCATATACTTATTGATTTTAAATAATATGAGCATTAAAATATAAAGCATAAACTTAAGATTTAATTACCGTATTTTCGCGAATAAGCGCCACGGTGCATACAAAAAAAAGTCAAAAAATTGCTACTGCGGTGTATATAACGGGTGCGGCGGATATAGTTTTTTTTCCTCCAAGTAAAAAAAAATTTTTTTTTCAGGAAAAAAGTTGAAAATACCGCCGAAAGTGGCACCATATGCAGCTTTTTTCAACCTTCAACCTCAAGCAACGAGAAAGCAAGAGGGGGGAAGGGAGGTGAGTCAGCGATTGCACGTGTTACGCATGGAGAAGCGAAATCCTGAAGCACGCACGTGGCCGCCGAGCAAGCCCCAACGGAACGAAGGGAGATAAGCATTGTTAGCAGGAGTTTTAGGGGGAGGGGACTGACTATTGTGAAGGTTTCAAATAGATAGAGAAACAATTTGTTTTACTGATCTTCAAAATAAGTATTAAGAATTTTTCTCCAACAAAACCTGATAAGTCAATAACACAAGCAGAAAAAAAGGTGAAGCCACATAAAAATAGTTTGGTGCAAAATTAAAAAAAAAAAAAAACAGACAAGTAATGTCACTTGAATGGTTTCTGCACTAAAGCTGAAATTTAACATCTAGCCTTCTCACTAAAAAGCTAGGTTTCTGTACAAAATGTTATCTACAAAAATGTACATTTATCCCGAAAGAAGCATGTCGAATTTAAAACTCAATTATGGAAAAAATGTTGCTCGACTTGTTTTTAAATAAATGGTTCAAAAAACCACGAAATGTTCATTTCTAACTTGCTTTAATGAAGCCTGCACTAAAAATATATAAAAAAATGAATATAGCTAATTAAGCATCACATCTAAAGCATGGATGTCTGTTTTCTGCAATGCTTTTTGGTGCAACTTAGTGATTCCAGATAGTTCTTGAAGCCAATATATTGGCACTTGGTTCTTCTAACACAGTGGCCTAAGTCTAACGTAAGGTGAAATTGGGAAGAATTTAAAAAATTGATGACGACAAGGTACAAATTCAGAAGAAATTGCCTTGTAGACAAACAATACCTATACTGGCATAATACTTTTTATTTTACATGCTGGACGAGAAAAATAAACGAAATGACAATAGTGATGATGAACAGAGACAAAAACAAAATATTTTTGTTAGTACTATCAGGAAATTCTAATCATGAGTATAATTACCTCTTCTCGTGATAGTTGCTGATCCTGGTTTGAATCAATTTCCCTGAAAACATTTACTGGTGTAGGTCCATCTTCAATTTTAATAAGTTCTACTTCAAAAATTAAAGTTGCCTTTGGTGGAATTTTGTCTCCTAAAAATTTAAAGCATTTATTAAAACAATAATTTATACTGTGAACACCAGATACTACTTTTAGACATAATTTTTGAAGTCTGAGCGAAAGTGATAGGTAAAATATTTAACAATATTTCACTTCCATTGTTCAGAAAAACCACTCAAAATGAAGAACGAAACACCAATACTGGAACAAATATGATATCAGTGTAGTGTATGTAATTGCTCCTGACAAAAACCCTATTCCATTAAAATGCATATATGTAACTGACTTATAGTTAGTTACCTATGATATGTATTGTTTTTGCCAACTTCAATAATTAGGTTTAAAAGTATGATCAGTGGTGTTTAAAGAATAATTTTTTTTACTTCTTAGGACAATAACCTGTCTGCTGCTTTTAGGTCTGTTTTTTATTATTTTTCATAAGTATTTTTTTAAATTTATTTTATTTTTAGAGTAAATACAATTTCAGAAATAATATGATGACAAAACGTATTTATTAGTATAAATGTTCAACATTACACAAAAAATCAATGTTACTAAAAGTTTACACGATTGGCACTAAAAATTCATTTTTATTTCTATCTGGGGTTCATTTGTATGATAATTTATTTAAAACCATTTAAAAATTAATGGTTTCCCAAATTGCTTCATATTTCAAAACAACACAAGTTACTTCTGATAAAAATACTACTTGGCCCCATTATTTATTTTTGGTTAATGAATTTCATGTTTGCTTCAAGCAGGGTTCCCTCACTGTCTTGAAAATAAAATTCAAGTCCTTCTCAAAGACTTTTTATGGACAGTTAAAATTTTTCAAGCATTTACATTTTAAGGAAGGGTCTGAAAAAAAAATTTGATAAATTTCAAAAATAAAAAATACTTATTTTCAGATTTGACAAGCAATACATTTTTAAAAAACAAAATCGGGATAATTTTTTTGAAATTTTGTATCAGTATGAAAAAGAAATTTCTTAGAGAATGCAAATTAGAATGAAATGTTCAATATTTTCGTTTGTCCAAGAGCGAATTCGAAGCAGTTTACTGTAGAAGACATTGGTTAAACTAGATTTTTACTAGAAAATACCAATCATTGTGACAGAATGGAATCAAATAATTCAAAAAGAAAATTTTGCTGTCTACAGAAAAGACATTAAACAGCTTTAGTAATGAAGTACTTGAATAGTTCATCGCCATTGTTGACACTAGACCATTTCCATAACATAAAAAAAGGTACTAAAAAAGGCAAAAAAAAAAAATAATTTATTTAAAGGGTCAATAACTATTTATTTAAAGGGTACATCAAAAGTGACCAAAAGACCAAAAAACTTTTTATTGCTTATTTCAAAAGTAAAAGTTGTTTAAAACACTCAGAAAAAATAACATTGCTTTAGCTCAATTAATTGCTCTAGCTCAGTTAATATAACTCTAAATTGGATTTTTTTCCATTAAAGATACAGCTTTAAAACTATATTTTTCGCAGTCAGGATAATGTATTTAACAAAACTGTGCATTAACAATACGCATTTTATAAGTTACTAAATATTTAGAGCTAGTTAAAACTTTAAAAGCAGAATTTTCTATTATTTTTTCACATAAAAGGTCATTTTTTTAAAAAATGAATACATAAAAAAAAATGAATGCAATGCACAGATTTTTAGAGGTGATAATTGTGATCATTTAGCAAAAAAAAATTCTGAAATAAGTGAAAAAGCATAAAAGCCTTAGGGTTTTAAAAAAGTAAAATTTTCTTAAATTTTTCAAAAAAAGTGGGCGAAAATTTTAATGTTTGAAAATAAATAATCGATTGTTAAATAAGTGTAGAAACAAAGATTTCAAAGAATTATTTTTCACGTAAATTTAAGAAAATTGCTATAAAGGTACTGTGATCCCTTAAGTGAAATTGTTTTGGAATTGCTATTTGATAACTTACAAAAAACATTATTAATAACTAGTGTCATAAAGCAAAAGTAAAATTAAACTAGCGATTTAGCATTGAATTTTATACGTTTGACATACATAAAGAGCATGGAATTTAACTTGAAAGTTTTTGGCTTATGATTTTATTAAAATAAAATTCATTTTGTATATTTCCTTTTTAACAAAACATAGTAAGCTTCAAAAATGAGTTCAACGTTATAAAATATTACATTACAAATTTAACACAACTGTTTAGTTGAAATATGATGCTTTCATTTATTTAAATTTAATATTTTTCCAAAAAATTGAAAAAAAAAAAAAACTAACTGATTAAAATCTAGCTTGCTAAAATAAATAAGTATATTAAACAAAGACTCCTTTTAATAATTTATTCTATTATTATTTTTCAAGGCCTAATCTGACATAGCACTCCCTCCTAGTAACTTCCAAATGCAAAAAAAATCAAATCAAAATATTTACAAGAACCAAAAGGATTAAAATCTCAAACACAAGAAAAAAGTTTCAGTGAAGACTGTTAAAGGTTGGAAAGATTCCAAAAAATAAATTTATAATTCACTAAAATTAAACATAAAATATGCTTTTCTACCAGAGCATATGTTAAAACAACATTCAGTTCTAAGATGCTAAAGATTACGATCTATTTCGCGGAAAAGCAATTTTCCACGAAATAAGAGTAAGTTCGATGTTGCCAAGGTTCCAAAAATAAATCATTTTATTCTTCATTGAAATTGAACATAAACTAATTTAAAGTAGCATATTTCAAACAAACTTCCGATAATAAAAAACATCAAAATATTAAAAAATGTAAAGGGATTGTAATCTCAAACACCATGTGCAATTTTTCGCCATGCTGAATATTTTCAGAGAACAGCACAGTTGAAACATTTTTGAAAAATGTTTAACACAATCCAATGAGTTTTGAAAGCATTTAAGCAGAAAATATTTCAAAATATTTCAAGGCTTTGAATTTTTTCAAAGTTTTCAAGCATTTAAAATTAACTTATTTTTCAAGCACATTCTACATTTTTTTCAAGAGCGTACAAAACCTGAACATATTCACAATGTGAGCATAAGACTGAGTACAGACGAGAAAGGAATGTGAGAGAACTGCTTCCAGGCTTCTTCCTGAGCTACAAGAGAAAACCTGTCTGAGCATGCACTATTACTAGCTCTTATCTAACCAGTTTACTATGCTGTTACGCATGAACGCAAATGTAATGCAATGAGCAAAAAGGAAATTTTTCATCCAAATCCGGAGCTTCCAAGGACATTTCAAAATTTTCAAGGACTTCATGCGATTTTCAAGTACTTTTAAGGATCCTTGAAAGTCCAAATGAAATTCAAGGCCTTTTCAAGGCTGCGGGAACCCTGTCAATAGAGTCTTCAATCCTTCATTCAAAATTCTTACTACGGTGACTTTTAATATTACTGTTTTGTCAGAAGCATTTTTTTACAATAGGTTTTATATTTAATCAGGAAACTGTATGAAAGTTACTGTTTTTTGGGTGTAACTTTTTTCTAAAAAACAAATATGGTCTATCAAAATAGGATCTAAGTTAAGACTATTCACTATTTATTGAAAAAAAGAATAGTTGAAATCAGTTTTCTAAGTGCTACACTATGAGCTGACAAAAACAAATACACACAGTATGAACTGATAACCACCACATTTACAAAGTTGGTTGAAAAATAATTAAACTTGAAAGATGAATAGAAAAGGAATAAGGTTTTTTCTTCTTAAAATTCATTATGGTTTAAAAACTACTTTTAACAATGTTAAAACCCTATCTTTTCATCTTGTTTTACGTACAACAAATAAAAACTTAAGCAATCATTAATGATTGATATTTGTATGATTACTATCACCTGAAGTGCGAAAACTATGCAAGAAATGAAACTCGAAGTTACTACTCAATTGTTTTGAGTTTTTTCACACTAATTTGAAATGTGTAGAAACTCAACAAAAACACAAAATAGACTAAGTAAGAGCAAAAGCTTACCAGCTCCACTTTCTCCATATCCTAAATGAGGAGGGATGGTAAGTCGCCTTTTCTCACCCACACACATATCAAGAAGACCTTGATCCCAGCCCTTTATGACTTGTCCAATTCCAAGTTGAAATTGAAATGGTTCATTTCTTTCATAACTAGAAAAAAATCACAAAAAGAGAATTATTAAAGAGATAAAGCTGATCTAATAATAATACTACATATACTTGGGCATACTACATATACTTGAGACTATAATAGAAATAGCATGACATGCTGAGTAAGAGAAAAAATTTCAGGAAAATTTTTGGTATGCAAATCAGTATGGAGTAGAATTTTAATCTGATGCTTAAGTGATGATTGTTTCGCAAATCAGTCAGTCAAGCACAAAGTTTTTTAATCTTAAACATTTTTAGCATCATATACTTTTTTTTTTTTCAAAAAGGCTTAAGATTTCGTATTGCAAATGATGCAGATTTAAGAACTTTTTTTGTTTTCAGAAAGTACTTGAGGAAATTACGCAATGAGAATGGAAAATTGCCCATTGAGTAATGAAATATATAACTCGCTCATTACCCAGCATTGCATTATATTTAACTTATTTCATGCTAATATGAAATAGGTGAGCCTTAAATTCATAATTCATTGTTAATCGTAATCTTTATAGGAAAATACTCATATTTAAAAAATGTGTTAAATTTTATCAATTTGTATGCTTAAAGGCAGACCCATCACTTAGGGGGGGGGGGCAGGGGTGTCAGGGGCTTTGATGTTTTCCGATGAAATTGCATTGTGTTTGGACCCTTTGCCCCCCTGGAAAATCTTGAAATGACATCCCTGCTTATAGGCTTTTCTCCATTACTCTATTTAAAATTGAAAGAAAATGGCCATTTTGAGACAAAAAATTTGAATTTTGAGCTTTTTAGATTTTTTTTAATTTTTAAAATCTTGCCTATGTGAATTCTAGTGCATCAAGAAACCTCTGTGCCTAGTTTGATGAAACTCCGACGGAAACTGGATTTGTATAAGAAACAAACATACAAATAAACATACATCCATTTTTATATATATAGATTTCTTTTTTGAGCAGCGAGGAATTGCTATACGTTTTCTTTTTGGACCTTAGTTGCTGCATCGTTCCTTTTTCCAATTGGCAGTCTGCCAAAGTGACGCATACCCCAGCCTTTGCTCCTCCAAGACAAGATGGCAACTGGTACTAGTGGTAGATGGTGCACTCTGTGACATACACATGTGTGTCCCTGGCGAGGCTTGATCTCGGGTCTTTTGAGCTGATAACCCAGCATTTTATCCACTGAGCCAAAAGGACTTTAAGGCTCAGAAAGTTAGGTTATGTGCTCTCGGATGTACGCCACACAAATATTCCAATTGATCAGTGCATAATTTGAATTTGAGATGTCAAAATACAAAGTTTAATTTGCAAAAACTTATGCATATTTGATAGCCGAAATAAAAGTTCAAATAATCAATGGTCAGAATTTTCTACAACGGGTAGTCTAAAATATTTCACCATGAAATGAAATGAGAAAAAGGGAGATTTAAAAGTACCAAGCACTGCGACCAGAGGTCGATTGTTCTCGTCCCCAAAACAGAAGTCTCAAAATAGAACAGTAGCTGAAGCAAAATTCTGCAAACACCTAACAGGAATATCATGAATCTCCCAAGGTTCAAGCAAATGCTGTCCTAGGTGTTCAAACCTATAGGCAAAATATTTCACCATGCTTAGTTATTTCTTTCAAATTAGCTCAACTATTCTCTCAAAGATTACTAAATATTAAAATTTTCAGTTGCATATTATTAATGTTATTTTCAGTACCATTTTCAAAGCATTATTGTGATTATGCAGGATTTGAAAGCATGTTGCAGAGCATCAGTTTAAATTTAAATGGAAGGTCTTTTTAACAGTTCTTGGTTTATTTTTTGCAAGTTATTACTTCTGGGAGGGGCTTTGTAGCTTCTGAAAGGGTGCACCATCACTCTTGGAAATGAATGATCAATACAGAGGGCTTTTAAGAGTTCTGCTCTCCGCACATCAACATTTAAATTTGATTGCATTGAAACAGACTCAAGTGTAATTTTGTTACAGGCAATTCAATAAAATGGTGATAAAATGGTGGATGGATGTAGAAAATCGGACCTCACTAAATAAGGAGAATGATCATAATATTTAACATGCCAAATTGGCAAAAGAATTTCTCACTGCTAAAACTGCTATTGCCATTTATGCTCCTCAATCCTTTTTTTTTTTTTTCACACTTTTTCCATGATAGACAATGGCTTTACTTTTTTTTTTTTTTTTGTTAATTTAGCAGATTTTATATTTTAATACTTTAACTATTCGGCAGTTTTTTACTTCTTCACATCTGGTTTTAAAATTGGATTTATGAGCTTGAAACAACTCTGATAGGGTAAATAGACAAAATTCGACAATTTCTTTTCATTATGTTTCATCTGTAAAAAGGATGCATTTACCATGTCACACATTTATTATCGAACAGCATCTTTTCTAAAATGTATGAAAAAAAATGAAGGAACTTAAATACAAAAATGTGCTTGCAAAAAAGTATAGCGGAGAAAAATTATAATTAAAAATTATATTTTATAATTAATTTATAACTTATAAAAGTAATTAAATATGAACTGTCTTCAGGAATGATGAAATTGAAATTAGGAAAAACAAAATTTTGCAAATAATAAAAGTTTTCCACGAACGAAAATTAAAATAAGGAATATTAAGTGAAATAGCAAGATATAGTGCAATTGCTAATAACCAGCAATAGCCGAAACACAAACTGGATTATTTACCTGGAATCAAATTCGGTTCCATCATCTAATTTCCCTGAGTAATGCATAAACAGCATATCACCCTTTCTCGTCCTTCTTTCGCATTCTTCTAGTTTATGAGTATATTCTATGTCCAACTCATCAGTCAGATCGCAGTAACTCAAACAGAATACACTAACAAGAACAACAAAAACAAAATTGATAGACATGTTGATTTGTGCAATTTTGGATGCCTAATATGTTTTACAAAAATCTTTAAGTAACGAACAGGAACTCAGATGCCGGGTTTTAAATGAGACATAAAATGAACACCAGACAGTCAGCCAATGTAATAATGTGTAAATAAAATTAAGACACGTGTATATACACAAGTCGATCGCTGATTGGTTGGAAAGAGATTTAATCGAAAAATTCGATATCGAAACTCTATCGATAGTTGAAAAATCACATTATACTATACATGGCATAGCTGCGCAACAATAGATGAAAAGAGTAGCAATTACGAGTCTCTCCTATATACCCTCTCCCCACCATAAGAAAAAAGCCCACTCTCTATTAACATTGTTTTCAAAGGTGTAAATAAGAGGAGAGCCCAGAGGGGTTTTCCCTCCTTCCTATACCCCCCCCCCGAGAAAAAAAATCGGATTTTTTTTTTCTTTAAACAAAGGTAGTTATTATTATTCGGTTAAAGTTTACTCTTAAATTATTTACATAATTTTAGCTTGAAATACATAAATACAGTGACCTCTCACTTATACACCGCCTCATTTATGCGCCCTTTTCACTTACACGACGATTTTCAGTGGTCTCGGCACATGCCGTAGTAAAATAGTGATAATTCTATTCGTTCATGCGTCGCTCTAAAGGTAAATATTTCACTTATGCGCCGAACTTTTCGTAAAATGTAACCAATTTAATTTATTTTCCTAAAAAATGAACATGTTTCTTCACTTTCCTTTTTAATCTTTCGCTTTTATTGCTCACGTAAGGCATTTTTTCCGCATGAACTAGAGTTCGGAGAGGGACAATTATCTATTTTGGATCGTTTTAAAGGACCAGTTTGTGATTAGGTATGCTACAATTTTTGTTTTCTCCTTATCAGTTTAGTTGCCAAACCGTGGTAATATGACCATTTTCTATAAAAACCTTCTTATTCATGCTCTCATTAGAACTTCTGTCGCCATTGAGACTTTTAAACAAGCTTGTTCCTTTATGCGTCTCTCTCACTTATGCGCTTTTTTCTGCTGGTCCCTTGGACAGGCATATAAGTAAGAGTTCACTGTAAATAAATAATTATTGCTAATACTAATTCGTTAGATGGCACCAGGCAGTGATGCAACCCAAAAGGGTCAGGGAGCCCCTGAGCTTTACTCAAGAGAAAATAGAACGTGTCTTGGGAAAATGAAGATATTTCAATTAGAAAACGCATAGAAAAAATCCTAATAATTTTGAATAGGAATTTTTAAATGAAAAATATTCAGCACAGATTATTAATCGGCAAATTACGTTTATCTCTTTTTTCTCATTCCCTTTTTTCTCGTCAGTCAGGAAATAAGAGTCTTTAAAATAATGCTACACTCAATAAATTTAAAATAAAGTGTAATCATTAATACCCGGCAAGAAATTTAAAATAAAGTAATTATTCCTCACAGTAAGAAATTTAAAATAAAGTGCAATCATTTTCGGTTTTAGTTTTTTCACAAATAATTTCCAAGCTTTCAGCTGAAGAAAACAAAACAAAAAAAATCGAAAAGAGGTAGAAGTCCAAGCTTCCCTAGTTAGAAGGGCATATAATTTTCAATCTCTTTACACACCAGTGGTGAAATTAAATAAAGTGCCTCTCAGTGGCGTAGTATGTCGAGGCCCGTATATCCGCCAAGCATGAATTCAAAGAAGGCTCATGACCATCCTTAAAAAGTCCAAAGAGATCTTAAAATTTCGCTTTTATAACGATGATGTTTTACATTTCAGCTAAAGAAAAAGTTTTATAAAAATATGCGACAAAAGAAAAGTTATGCAATTAATCAACAAGTGCAGAATATATCTCACTGAAAAAAGTTCTCAATTACCATCGATATCTTAAGGTCGATGTTTTTCCTGGAGATATCTAATTTAGTGATTTAAAGAGGCGCTTGTAATTGGGAGTAACTGAATAACTGTACATTCAAATGTGTAAGCGATTAAAAAAAAAAAAGATCGATGCTTTGAAACATTAATGTTTGAAAACTTCGATGGATCAAAAATATTGATGTCCTTGTTTTCCAACATCGATGTCTTAAAACATCGATGTTTTGCCTTCGATGTCGCACCCCTTACGTACACGCCACTGGAACACAGCGAAAGAGGAGAGATAAAACATATAAGTAATAAGTTGCACTGCAGTGTTAGCTGTTGGTGGTTTAGGAGGGTGGAACTTCCGCCGCTAAAAGGCAGGAAGAGGGCAAACTAACTGAATTCCCCCCCCCCCCCACACACACACCCACATTATATCAAAAGTGCAGTAGTGATGAACAAAAACTGATCGTGCTTCCAGTTCATGATCATAAATGTTTCTGACGCTCAGAGCAATAAACATTTTATGAGTTTTATATGACTTGTTAGAATGTTTAGAGACGCGTTACTATTAACACACCTGTATTTTGCAGTTTCTTTTCGAAACAGGTGGTCTGATGCACTTTCAAGAATGCCTTTTCAATCTTTAATATTAATCAACGTCCTACTTAGCAGAATGTATTTGTTCAACGTCGTAGTAATGATGTTTTCAAGCTTGAAATCAGAGGTGGACTGGCCGTAGAGGCCACCTGCCCGCGGGCAGGTGCGCCCTCCGGGTTGTGCGCCCTTGCGCCCTCAAAACATGTGCGCCTTCGTTTTTTTTAAAATAATTTTAAAGGTTTAAAAGCAACCCCTAACAGTTTAAAAATTACCCCCCCCCCCTACACTGCCAGTGCGCCTTCAACTCTAGTTAATTACTCGTTTTTTAGTTGTTTCATGTTTGAAACATGTAAAGTAGTCAATAAGCGTTGTCAGAAGGCGGTTCTTATTGTACCCCAGAAGTGATAGGTGGTCTTTAAGGGAGATCTCATCCAAAGTTAGCGCCCTCCGGTCTGTGCGTCCTTGCACCGTGAACAAAGCCCCCCCCCCCCCTTTTTTTTTATCTTTACGTTCGAAGCACGGTTTTTTGAAATATTCGTATAATTATAATACTATTGCTCAGAAAATGAATCTATTACTTTGGTTTGAAAGAGGGCCAATTGAACTTTGTGTTTTTCTGATAAATCATGATAGGGGGTAAGTCCCCCGCCTAGTATAACTAGGCAGGGGACTGTGCCAGGTGACTGTGTTTTTGCTCTTTGTTGCTTAATATCTGCAAAACTATTGGAACATTATTAGTTACGAGACTACCTATAAATTTAGGCACAAATCGTGGACATAATAACTAATATGTTTTATAATTAAATTAATTGACATCAATAAAATCACTTCCCAGAGGACTGTTTTCGCAACGACCCTGATGCATACTTTCATCACAAATGTGGCTCTCAAACTAAGCAAAGTAGCGTTTCAACACCGTTCTCAGCGATTTCGGCAAATTCACACTGAGTACTTTAAACTTCATGCCAAAAAGAATTTGCAAAAGTTATAGATTTTTCGCATTACAGCCTTGAATTTGTTGCAGGGGACTGTTTGAAAAAACTCCGGACAGAATTTACATGAAAATTTTAAGTTTTAGAAATACGTAATTATACCTTATTTCATAAGAAAAATATAGCTTCATTATTCTATTTTTAGATATTAATTGCCAAATTTATGTAGTGTTAATAGGTTTTTTGAAATAATATCTTTAACAGTTAGACTATGGGATTGGGACAGCCAGGGGACTGTGTTTTTGACACTTAGATAATTTCTAGAAAAAAAAATTAAATTGTTATCACTCCAAATACAATTGGGCCACAAAGTATTAATGCTTTTTTTGTATTAAGAGCGATAATTACTTTATTACACTTTATTATTTTTAAAATACTCAGTCCGGACAGCCAATTACCAGTTTACAGAGAATCGCCCTTATGTAACTGACACACATAAATTATAGCCTATGTCCGTCTCCTGGCTCTAAGCTACCTACCCACCAATTTTTAGCCATATCGGTACAGCCGTTCTTGAGTTATAAGTAGTGTAACTAACACGACTTTCTTTTATATATATAGAAGATAGAATAGTAGTGAGAAGAACAACCCCTTTAACTGCAGTGCAGGAGCTATCCCACGAAGCGCTCTCTACCTCTCAGCCTCAGAAGCGTAAAAACTCTAAAGTGACAATCGTTTCTGACAGCTTATCACATATAGTTTTACAGGAAATAACGCGTTTGGTTATAATTTACTTCACAAAAAAGTCAAATAACACTCAACGCACCGCTAACTTACAACCTGTTTGCTGCGCACCGGAAGCTGCCAGAACGTGTGCTTTATGTCGTTCAGCCATGGAGGTGTCAAAAAAAAAAAAAAAAAAAGACTTAGTCAATAAGACAGTTTTTATATTTACGTAACTGACACACATAAATTATAGCCTATGTCCGTCTCCTGGCTCTAAGCTACCTACCCACCAATTTTTAGCCATATCGGTACAGCCGTTCTTAAGTTATAAGTAGTGTAACTAACACGACTTTCTTTTATATATATATATAGATACTAGCTGACCCGGCGAACTCTGTTCCGCCTTAAAGGCAATAAATAAGAATTTTTTTGAATTTATTAAGTTTTTTATTATTAGAAAATACAAAAATAAAAATTAAGTACTTACATTAATCATTCATCATTGTTTCTGTATTTTAGTACATAGGTTGCTCTTCACTAAAGTACCTTGTGTTGCACAACATTTTTTGTTTTATTATCAGGCGCAAAAAGAAACAACACAGATGGTCTTCCGACCCGTAAACATGCCACACATAATTGACCATGGGAGAAACGGTGATATTCTAGATTCAAAACCACAAACTTCTAAGGATTGGCCTTGTGATTTGTTAAAGGTCATGACAAATGCAAGACGGATCGGAAATTGAAGTCTTTTAAATTCAAACGGCATATCGGTTGGGATTATCGGGATCCTAGGAATGAGCAATCGTTTCTGACAGCTTATCACATATAAATGTCAAGGGAAGTAACGTGTTTGTTTATAATTTATTTCACGAAAAGTCAAATAACACTCAACGCACCGCTAACTTACAACCTGTTTACTGAGCACCCGTAGCTGCCAGAACGTGTGTTTTATGTCGCTCAGCCATGGAGGTGTCAAAAAAGTCGTAGTAAAAAGGCTTAGTCAATAAGACAGTTTTTCTATTTATGTAACTGACACACATAAATTATAGCCTATGTCCGTCTCCTGGCTCTAAGCTACCTACCCACCAATTTTTAGCCATATCGGTACAGCCGTTCTTGAGTTATAACTAACACGAGTGTAACTAACACGACTTTCTTTTATCTATATATATAAAAGAAAGTCGTGTTAGTTACACTACTTATAACTCAAGAACGGCTGTACCGATATGGCTCCCGGAGAAAGTGTGTGTGGGGGGGGGGGCGGTGATATTTAGAAGTGCGCCCTTTGGAGGTTTGGGTTAGCGCCCTCATGAGGGAGCCAGTCCGCCCCTGCTTGAAATAATCTTAGTAGAGAGTGTCGATATTTTGATGATATTACATAGAATTGAAACCAATTTGTTACTCAAACTGAATTATCGGAAAGTTGCACTGAAATGGGTAGCGAATGATTTTGAAAAAGTAATTGTATCAGAAATTGAAAAGCGAAAAAATATTCGTTGAATTTGCTCGGTCCCATACATTTTAATGGGGCAAGAGAGCAATATTTTATCTCCCCTCTTTTCTTGTAGGAACAAACATTTCTACCGAGTAAGGTTCATTCAAAAGAAAATATTACAACGTTAATTAGTACAAAATTTCAGAAACCTCTATACACGTGTTTCGGGTCTTCAAAGACCCCCCCCCCCCCCTCTTTTTCAATGCAAAATAAGTGCGCCAATGGATGAAAAGACATCTGAAAAGGGTTTTTTGCAACCAAGAAACAAGTGGATGCAGTTCTCTGCAATTTTGTGCGAATCAACGTTGCAATATTTCCTTTTACCTTTCCTGCGCAAAACGATATCTTTTTTTTTACTATTTGAAGGTACACGTTTTCTCTGTTTTCTTGAAATGTTCTATATCTTTCGGTTGAATTGCCAGTCGTAGTTAATTTATATAGTACACTAGTTTCATTTTGAAATGTTAAAAAAGGTTTAAAATAAAGCGACACTTGTTTGAAAAGTTCAACCTTGCAATGGTTGTCCGCATAAAAGTTTTCCGACTTTTACGCACTAGTATTAAAATTGTAATCGTAAGCCAATTCAAAAACATGTTTCTCTTATGTCATCTCATAATCTAATATTAAACTCATGTTTGTGAACATTGCAACACCATGAAGGAATCGTCATAATTGAATGAAATTTAATACACAGCTGAGTGATAGTGGTACTGTCTGTTTGCGTATTGTGCGCCTGGCAGCCACGAGCGCTTCCATTTGAAAAAGGGGAGATAGGTTTAGGATGCGCACTTCCCGATGCTTTCAGATTTTGCTACTTCCTCGTTGCATTTCCCCCCTATTTCGAGAAAATCAGAAGAGACTTGGCGCGTGCTCAGATTCGACGGAGGTCTTGCGAAAAAATGTTAGACAGTACAAATAAATGATTAAACTTAGAAAGCCAATAAGCAATAAAAAAATATTGAAATTAGTATTTTGTGTAGCCACCACGCGCTGCAATAAGTGCTGCTACACGACGTGGCATGGAGTCAAACAAATTTTTAATGTCTGCCTGATCAAGAGCATTCCATACTGTTTGTATGCGTACCTAAAGTTCGTCGGTAGAAGCAACAAGACGAGGATCACGAACGAGACGCCGACCAACGAAATCCCAGACATGTTCAATCGGCGACATATCCGGGGAATACGCTGGCCAGGGAAGAAGCTGCGCCTGCTGCGATGCAAGGAAGGATTGAACAGTCCTGGCGACAAGAGGGCGGGCATTATCCTGCTGAAATACAGCGCCAGGCAAGGCACTTGAAGGAAGGGGACAACTTGGGGCCGTAGAACTTCACTGATATACCGGTTGCTGTTGAGGTTACCCACAATTCGTAGCAATTGAGATCGTCCGTGATATGATATGGCACCCCAGACCATGACTCCAGGTGTTTGTCCACTGTGACGTTTGAAAATGCACTCTGGAAGGTGACGTCACCGGCATAGCGTCGGACGCGAATGCGGCCATCATGGTGCCACAAATTAAAGCGGGATTCGTCAGAAAACACAACATACTGGGTCATTCCATATCAAATTATACAGCCGCAAATGAAACAGATGGTCTCAGATTTGAATGATTTTTTTATTATTATTATTATTTGTTCCATTTACTATCACTAGTAACCCTGTAAATTTTTTTGCTGATATCTTTGATACTTTTTGAGTTATGAATTTCCGAAAATGTGTTAGAAGAGAAGTTTTTTTCTTTTTCGAGAAATTTTGAGCTAATGATATGTTTCAAGCAAAAAAAGCATAACTTCGGCAATTTTCATGATATCAAAAAGATTTTTTTACTAGAATGTTCATAACTACTTGTAGAATAAGATAAAAATGCATTTGATGATATATCTATTAAATTGTGCTGTAAGCGATAGCTCAAACTTGGATTTCATAAATATTTTGAAGAAAAAACATGAAATTTTGAAAAAATAAATAAAATAAAAGGCATTGAAGTTATTTAAATATTTTTTTTTATAAAAATAATCCTTAAAGTACGTACTAAAAGGTTCTAAAAAAATTGGTGGGATTTTGATTGCCAGTATATGTTATTTCACTGGAAACAACTAACAAATTATGTGCGCAACAAGTTTTACTACATTACAATTTTTGGTTTATTACTGCACAATATACCAAGTGCTCTAAATTCATGAAGTACAGACTATGCAATGCAAAATACGGCTATTTTTATGACATTAGTTTTATAATTCAATTTTAACAGGGTTAAAGCAGAAAAATTTACATAAATTTGAAAAACAAAAGTATGAATCATGATTTCGTAAGAACTATTCGAAACTAAATGCAGACTTATTTACCATTTCCTCATGTGATATATCAAACAGGCCAAATATAATAAAGGGGAAAACATTTTAATAAAGATTTGTATGTGACAATTCCTTTTTATTGTCTTTGAGTCTCTTTAAAATATAATTTTAATGGAATAAAAAAAAATATTCTACCTGTGGCTTTTGTAATTGGAGGATTGACAAACAAAATTACGTTGCTCATTGGAATACAGAAAACATCTTCTTTGGAATGCCAGATAAAAGAAAGAGCTGGTTCATAAGGATGCAGAAATGTAACTTTAACATCATATTTATCTTTTTCTCGTTTTAATAAAACTAATCTGAAACACTACTGGTTGTTATAAAAGCAGGCATTGTATTTTTTTTTTTTAAGTCTTTCTCTATCTGTTTTAATCAGTGAATTCTTAGGTTTCAGTTTTGGTCATGAAAAATCAAAGAATTTTATGCATAATTAATATTATTTCAAGGATCATTTGGAAAATTGCTTTTGTTGCAATGATTTGACAGGAGACTTTCCATGGCTGATGACACAATAAATGCAACTTAACTTTTAGCTTGAAATGAATTTCAGGAAAATACAAATCGAGAATATGTTTACAATTTTTGTGTTGTGCATCAAGAAGTAAAATAACTAGAGTAAATTCCCCTTCTCACAGTTGCAGAATTCTTTTTTAAGTGTTCCGCTATAATCTGTTAGGTTTCGAGAGAAAAAGCTACATGTGCCAGAGTACTATGCTCAAAGTGGAAACTATTAAATCATTTTTATTAATATTATTTATTAAATCAGTAATTTTTAGGTGAGAAAAAATGCATTTAGAAATTCAATTAGAGCATTTATTATCAGCTGAGACATGGATTCAATAAATATTTTGCAGAAAAAGCCTGAAATCTTACCATAGGATTTAAAATAAAAGACACTGCAGCAACCAAAGTAGTATTATGAACTAATAGGTTAGAAATTAAGGCATACGTATAGGTTTCAAATCGCAAAAATCAACTAAAATTGTCTTTTTTTTTTTTTTTTTTCAACACCTAAAAGTAGCTCAAACTCCAGATTAAAGCCGGAAGAAATTTCCGTTTTAACGAGCACCATTTTAGGTGGAAGTCCGATTTAGTTTTACGATGCAGAACAAGGGCCGAGCAAAGCCTTGGTCAAGTTAGATCCAGAGGTATCGTTTCATCTTTCATTTGGAGAACTTTGTGAACACAACACTTATTATTTGACGTCGCACAGCAACTATCAGTAACGACGGTGAAATCTTTGGATTTTTAGGATCAAACCCGGGACGCGAATTTAGAAACACGAGTCCGTTCGCCGATCTCGCTGATGGCGCTACGATCGATTGGCGAGGGAAAACTCGCGAGAACGGATTCATCGCCAACCGCCAGAGAACAGGTTGTGGCGCCTTGTTTAAAATTTATTAATGACCGCAAGACTGCATTCATTTGAAAATATATTTTAGAATGACATCGCTGATTCCTAAAGAAATACTAGAGAGACTTTTGAGATTGAAGATGATGGGACGAAGACAGGAAAAGTTGTCCTTCGTGCGGCCAATATATCCTACAATTTAGATGCACGTGCATTTATAAAAAAATATGAAAAGCTGACTTGCACGAAATTTATTATTGGACGAGAAAATCCTCGCCCTCATAGGTAATTTACTTTTATGTCTTTCTCATAGTTTTGTAACAAAAAACTGAATTAAACATTTTTAACATCAATATTTTTGTATTTCATTCTTATTAAATAAAGAAAAACATGTATTTATTAGATTAGATATGTATATTATGTAATGCTTATAGTAAAATAAATTGCACTACAAGTGTCATTGTCATAAAATTCATAACTGAGTTTCTATTCCCATTTTTTTCTGCTTATTTCAAAATTATCAGCAAACAGAGCTGACCTAAATTTTTTCAAATTAACTTTTTTAGTTTGGTTGATAAAATTAATTGAAGTATTAATTTAATTCATTAGACTTTTTTCCCTGTTTATGCACTGTTTGCCTGAAATTTATTATCAAACAAAGCTAACTTTTTGATTCTTTGATATTGAGTGAATTTTTTTCTAGCAATGCTTTTAATAAAGTGAATTGCCCTATACATTTCATTCTCTAAAATTTCATAACCAAGTTTCTTTTAACTATTTTGTGCTGTTTATTTATTAGCAGCAAACAAAGCTGACCTTTAATTGCACTATTAACGAAACTTCATCCTCCAAAAAGTCATTCCTGAGTTTTTCTTCTAATTTTGTGCTGTTAACTGATTATCGTCAAACAAAAATGACCTTAAACTGAAAATTTTTTTCAAATGAAAAATTTATAGCAATGCAGATCAGAAAATGAATTGAAATTCAAATTCAATTTACCATTAATTTATCCCCCCCCCCTCCCACATTGTTTTCTTTATTTTAAATTTATCAGCGAATAAAGTCAGCCTTTTATCTTTTCTTTTTTTAAAGGATGAAACTATTGTCACTTTAAATGAATAAAATCACTACTACTGATTTTTATCTAAGCAAGAACTAAAAAAAAAAAAAAGCAATTGAATGAATAAAATATATCGAATGATTATTACTTGTTGCAATACAGTTTATAAACGTGATTTTAAAGAATTTCTTTCGGTAAGTACTTTTCAATTCAACAAACTGGCGCATTCTTGATTTTCATCAAGGACATCAATGTACTCGTACGTCTAACGAATTTAAAAAAACTGAGTCCTACACAGAACTTCAAGATGTAAAGAACTAATTCAAGAAAGTACGCAGGAAATATGCTTTCAATAACTAATTTTGAGTTCGCCCTCATTCCTCTCACCATATTAACGTACACGAATTTAACGAGACTTCGAAACTATCAACAAAAGTAAATAAAACAGACATGACAGCGTTACGCATGCGCGAATATCTCAAAAGCGATCTTCCTTTCTTTGGCGCGTTTGTGTTGGCGATGAATCCGTTCTCGCGAGTTTTCCCTCGCCAATCGATCGCAGCGCCATCAGCGAGATCGGCGAACGGACTCGTGTTTCTAAATTCGCACCCGGGACACTACGGGTACAAGTCCTTACCGATCGGGCTACCGCGTTCCATGAAATATTATAAGCACGGAGTAGAAAGAAGGAGAGAAATGTTCTACGGATGCGCTAGTTTGAAAGTGGCAACGAATTCTCACCGCCGCCAGAGGACGCTGCTCGACAAACGCTCCCTATCTCCTACGGGAATCAATGTAAATGATACTGAATCTGTCATCTTTTTAAATGCTGCTATGGGAAAGAAAAAAAAATTTTTCCAACTGGATTTTGGTGTAAACCATTGATTAACATTTTGAACTAAATATGACTTTGATCCCACTGACAGTTTGCCGTATTTTTTAAGAAAGATGTTGAATCGACCCCATCTAGCTACTTGCCAAATTTGACATAAATGCGACTGTATGTGACATTTTCTTTGCATTGTACGATATAATTTTTGCTGAGAATCAGTTCTCTAAATTGTTGATAAATTAAGCATGAGGCAAAAATTAATTATGTCAATATTTTATTTTGTTATTAATTAAATACATTTAGTCGACAAAATAATTATTAGTTAAATATATTTATTAAATATATTTAGTTCATAATGTTAATCGATGGTTTAAGCAAAATTCCAATTAAAAAAAAATATTCTGGCCAACAGCAGTCTTAAAAAAATGACAGATTCTGTCAGATTTGGCAAGTTGGTAAGTGCATTCGATTAAACCTATTTCTCAAAGAATACGGCACCTATAGGGCAGTAGCAGCCGACGTCATCCTGGTAGACAAATAAACACCACGTGCTGATGACAGCTAAGCATACTCGAAATGTCGTCTGCTTTTCTTACCGATGATTTGCTCTGTAATCTTTTTTCTTGTAAATTTGACTGTTATTTTGGCCCGTTCTTTTTCAGTTTTTGGCTTGTTTTGTTTGAATTTCATACTGATGTTTCATTTCTAACGCATCAGTCATTTAAAAAATGAATTATTTACTAAATTCCACGTGTTTTTAACTACCGAGTAGAATAACAGCAAACTGTCTACTAATATGCTTGTTTTGATAGGATTTGATTGTTCTTAGGACGAAAGTTTAAATTCGAAGTTGGAAGTACCTGGGGCGAAGCCCCCTACCTTCCAGTCATCTTATTGGTGGAAATGAGCCCCCGGAGGGGGGGCGACTAGCTGGAGTACAGCCAACCTGTGATTGACTGAGGAGATCCCTGGGAGAAATCCGAGGGAGATCGAAAATAAAATTAATTACAGAGGGGAGAAGTTGGACAGAGAACTTTCGGGGAGATATTATAATTTAACTTGGCGGTTTTTGCAAAAATAGTCTAGGCTTAGTCCAGATCAAGAAAGATCTGGGCGAATGCAAAGAGTTTTTCTACGTTACTTGGGGCATTTCTAATGGTGGGCAGAGCAAGTTTGATTTTATGGAGAATTTTCCTAACATTGAATAATTGATTAATTTCCTGGACTATTGCAAAAATTTCATTAATGTTAAAAGCCTCCGTAGGAGGGTGGGTAGGAGATGAGTCAGGGGGGGGGGGGCACTCGGACGATTGTTCCCAGCAGTAGCACAGGCGAAGGATATACCTTCCCTAATTTTGTTAGGCTTGAAAATAGGCCTGTCAAGGCTAATCTTAGGTTTGAGGAAGGCCTTGCAACCCCGATAAGAGGCCGCATGGTTTTCCCCACAATTCGAGCACCGGGCCTGTCCTTTATTGGGACAATTTGCTTTGGTGTGTTCCCCACCACACACTACGCAGCGGACCTTGCGGTTGCAGTTAATTGCCAGATGGTTAAACCCCTGGCAGGCGTAACATTGTATTACGGCTTTTCTATTGCGATACTTTTCAAGGTGGACCTTTGTGAACATAAGGGTATTGACCGAAAGAATCTTAGCGGATTGTTCACAATCGATTAGTTGAATTTGGAATAAGGGAATGGGGGTTTTATCCGTTTTATCCCTTCTGGACATTTGGTTAATTTTGATCACGTTGAAATTTAGGTTACGGAGTTCAGACGCAAGGTCCTCTGTGTTGGTGCTAGAGGGAAGGCCCTTTAACACATATTTCTGAAGTTTCGGCCCTCTGGCATTTTTGGAATAAAATTCAATTTTCCTAGTCCTCAGGTGCTCGATGAGAGAATTTCTTTCAGATGGGTCATTAATCAAGATTGTGCATTCATTGCACTTAGTGGAATTTCTAATTTTGAAGTCTTTGCATATTGAGTTGACTTCTTTAACGAAGCCAAAATATAGTCGGGGGGGGGGTAGTAACAACCAAAGAGGGAAGGCCCATCTGAGGAGGGGTAGATGTTTCCATCTGATTTTCTTGGGGCTTGGAGACCTGAGCCAGAGGCTCAAAATGGTTCTCAGTGTTGATCGGTGCTATACCACCTGGGGAGTGGGAGACCTACAAGTTCTCTTGGGAGAATGGAAGGAAAGAGCTGATTCTTCCAGTTTAGCAACGTACGGACTGACCGTAGCGTTGAAATGGGGTATATGAGAAAGGATTCTCACCAGGGACTCCGCAAAGGTTTCATCCTCGGTTCCGTCCCTCTTCTTGTCGTAAAGGTTCTTGACAAGAGCCACCTGCTCTGGGCCAACGGCATCTTTGTAAGTCGTGGAGTGTAAGACGTTGTGTCCCATACTCAGTATATCAGTTACCTCACTGTAAGTGAGCTGGGATTCAGGTGTGGATTCATTATCCATTTCTTCACCATCTGATGATTGGCATAGCTCGGACCATTCCTTTGCGCTTTTTCTGATGGGGTTTCCAGAAAAAAGTGATGAAAATGATTTATTAGGGGCAAGCTGGTAGAATTTCTTGCCATCCTTGTCTGTGGTAATAATATAATCTTCATCTTTGCTATTATACAGTAGCGTATTCCTCTTCTCCGCTGCTGCGGAGGGTTTTAGCTGCTTTCTGTTTGCTGTCTTTGTGCGTGTCATCGCAACACGCATCGCCATTTTCTTTTTTGATTGTTCTTAATGCATTGAATATTCATAAACTGCGGATCTATCGATCCTTCTTTTATTTATTTATTTATTATTATTATTATTATTATTTTTTTGTATTTGTACGGCAAGTTAGATGCGCATCAGTTTAAAATTCACTTTTTCTTAATAAATACGGATCCTAATTGTTAATTACCTTGATTTTATCAATGCATCTTCTTTTTGCTTCGTTATGAAGGCTTTCACAAGACTCGGAATACATTTTACACTTAAAAAAAGGCTAAAAAAACAACTGCGCACTCGCAATACCATGCTACTCATACGGTAAACATGGAGCTGCTTGTCCACCAGGAACGGTTGCTAGGCTCCGTTGCGATGCAAAAAGCATGTGGTTGCTACTGTCCCGTCATCCTGGGAGACAAACAAACACCACGTGCTGATGACAACTAAACATACTCGAAACGTCGTCTGCTTTTCTTTCCGAGGATTTGCTCTGCACTTTTTTCTTGTACATTTGACTGTTAGTTTGGCCCGTTCTTTTTTCAGTTTTGGCTTGTTTTGTTTGTTCTTCATACTGATGCTTCATTTTCAACGCATCATCATTTAAAAAAAGTATTATTTCTTGAACTTTCCGTGTTTTTAACCACTGAGTAGAATAACAATAAACTGTCTGCTAATATGCTTGTTTTGATAGGATTTGATTGTTCTTAATGCATTAAATGTTCATAAACTGTGCAGTTATCGATCCTTCTTTTTCTTTTTTTGTATTTGTACGGCAAGTTAAAAACGCATCAGTTTAAAATTTATTTTTTACTTAATAAATACGGATCCAATTTGTTAATAATCCTGATTTTACCAATGTATCTTCTTTTTGCTTCGTTATGAAGGCTTTCACGAGACTAAAAACACATTTTACAATTAAAAAAGGCTAGAAAAACAACTGCGCAATCGCAATACCATGCTATACATACGGTAAACATGGAGTTGCTTGTCCACCAGGAACGGTTGCCAGGCTCCGTTGCTATGCAAAAAGCACGTGGCTGCTACTGCCCTATTTTCGTGGGATGAAAATCCTATTTAATTCATAATGTCAATCAAAGATTTACACCAAAATCCAGTTGAAAAAAAAAATTTTTTCTTTCCCATAGCAGTATTTAAAAAGATGACAGATTCAGTATCATTTACATTGATTCCCGTAGGAGATAGGGAGCTTTGTCGAGCAGCGTCCTCTGGCGGCGGTGAGAATTCGTTGCCACTTTTAGATAGCAGAGATTTAGCTCCTCCCCTTTAACCTCCTTGATTATATAAGATTCGTTTCGTTTCGGGCTAATGCCCAGGTTTTTTGTGAGGACTACAATCTAGTGTTTTGCCTCCATTACATATGATTTTTATTACATATATCTTGTACAGACTATGTATGAAAGAATTACATCACAAAGGAAGGAAATTACATCCGGAGCTAGGGTGGGAGCGAAACCCACAGACACGGAGTAGAAAGAAGGAGAGAAATGTTCTACGGATGCGCTAGTTTGAAAGTGGCAACGAATTCTCACCCGCCGCCAGAGGACGCTAGCTGAAACGCTCCCTATCTCCTACGGGAATCAATGTAAATGATACTGAATCTGTCATCTTTTTAAATGCTGCTATGGGAAAGAAAAAACATTTTTTTCAACTGGATTTTGGTGTAAACCATTGATTAACATTATGAACTAAATATGACTTTGATCCACCCCACTGAAATTTCGCCGTATTTTTTAAGAAAGATGTTTAATCGACGGCATCTAACTACTTGCCAAATTTGACATATATGCGACTGTATGTGACATTTTCTCTGCATTGTACGATATAATTTTCGCTGAGAATCAGTTCTCTAAATTGTTGATAAATTAAGCATGAGGCAAAAAATTAATTATGTCAGAATTTAATTTTGTTATTAATTAAATATATTTAGTAGACAAAATAATTACCCAAGCAGCAAAGGTACGTTTAGTAAACGTTTACAAAAGGTCTGTCGAAAACGTCAATTGAAAGGTCTAAACAAGCCACTTGGCAACGTTTTTTAGACCTTTTCGTAGACGTTTTGTAAACGTTATTGCGTACGTTTTGTAAACGACTTTTTGACTAACTTATTTGCGTTTTGTAAACGTCATTTGGCATCGTTTTGTAAACGACTTTTCAGATAATTTATATGCGTTTTGTAAACGTCATCTGGCATCGTTTTGTAAACGTTTTTTCGCTTTTTTTTTTAATGCGTTTTGTAAACGTTTTCTAAAATACTCCAATGGTAGTACCTGAAAATTGGGGATTGTCTGCGGGTCTTTTGTCCCCGGTTTTATTACTCTGTTACAGTTTGATGTTTTTTAAAATTAAAAATTCATACCGTTTAATTTTTGTTTTGTTTGTTTAGTATTTATGATTTCGATTTTCAGTGTCGCATTCTGTTTCGTGATTATTTTATGGTATGTGCTAAATAGCAGTTGAATAAAAAAATGTAATTCAACGAAAGAAACTGAATTTTCTTTTTTAAATTCCACTGTTTGCACACACAATAAATAAAACACAAAACAAAGAGTGCGACACTGAAAATTCACATTTCAATTTATAAATGCTTAACAGACAAAAGAAAAATTTAACAGTGAAATTTCTAACATTTAAACAAAATCAAGTTGTAACAGAGTAATAAAACCGCGGACAAAAGACCCGCAAACCATACCCAATTTTCAAGAACCACCATTGGAGTATATAGGAAAACGTAGTTCACAGTTTGAAATTTTACCTTTCATAGAAAAAAGATGTGATGCTCGAGACTACATAGTATAGTTCAGTCAATTCCGAAAACAACGAATATGTAAAATATACTCTATTTAAAAATTACAACGTAACAAAATTTGCCAATTGCAAAAATGTTTTATTCAACTGATGTTAGCACATCACACAAAAATAGCACACAAGACATCGCAAAAAATCTAAATTTTAATTTATATAAATGCTAAACATTAATGCTAAAGAAAATTAAAATGAAATATATATTTAACACAAGAATAAGATCAGCCACAAGTCTATGAATAAAATGTACATCCGTTATGTTATGTTAAGAATAACAACATGGGTACGGGCATCCGTTTAAAATTTCTGCTACTCCCCCCTGCGCACCTCTAAAAATTGAGCATTCAGCATATTGTACGACGTGACAGGTTGTTTTATTTATTTTTACTTTTTTTCAACCTCCGTCTTTTTTTTTTAAAAAAACTTTTGAAGATACAAACGATTGTTTGGTCAAAAAAGAATTGTACAATGGAGGTTATTTCTCTAAAAAATCACCATGACGATTGAGGCATTTGTCATATCTGAGAGCAAGCTTTGAAAAAGCCTCTTCATCACATGTTGCCGCCAATGATTGGAAGTGAGTTGTGACGGTGTCTATGAGTTCCACATTAGTTTGGAAGCATTGATTGGGATCCAGTGCTTCCAAACTGACTGCAAACTGAGTGCAAGACACTAAAATTGTTCAGACCCTTGACAAGGAGACAAAGACCCTCTTTACAGTATTCGTGTAACCCGACGGCTCCTTCAGCAGTTTCCATGGGACATTTTCGAAAATCCACTTTTTTTCAGATTTAGCACCAAGGAACTTTTATCTTTTTCCTGTACTGAACTCCCCTGAACTAAAGGAGTTTTACTCAGTTTGAAGTCAATTTGGAAGCACTGGTCCGTAACCAACGATTCCAAACTGACGTGGAACTCATAGACACCGTCACAACTCGAGATGCAAAGGGTGGGAAAAACCCAGTTGGGTTTTTTAGGAAGGGAATTTCGAAAATTCCCGGGAGTTTTCAAAGTGGTTTTGAAATTTGTATTTATTACCCTTAGATATATTCAAAAGATATTTCCTATAGTTATGTTTTACAGTATATGGAATTGCTGATCAGAAAAATATTTCAAAATAATAAGTGAAAGAGGCCACCCTATCTTGAGTTTGTTTTGTCACGGGGCATAATTTAAAATTGAGATGATTTGTTGAGTTTGCTTTCTAAAAGTGCAGCTAATTGCTTAAAAGTTTTTTCGATGTATGTCATATATTTAACCTCCTTTAAAACATCCCTTGATTAACTTTGTTCCAATAGATAAGGTTGTCTGAGTGGATTTTATCAAATTAAAAAAAAAATTTCAGCATTATTTTTTTTCTGTCTTTTTTTAAGAGCTCCAAAGGTAGTGACACTTTTAATAACAGTACTGTTTTAAAAGTTATTGCATTTTTAACTCAAATTCTGACGTAGTCCTGATCAGAGCCTGATTACCGCAGGGGCACACAGGGCACAGGCCCCTCCTCTTCGAGTTCAGGGGGGGCCCAAAATCCCCTTACTTTATCCAACGCATCCTAAATGCTAAATGCCAACTGTATATTTTACTATTATTAGTAAATGCGTTCTGTGTATATTTTATATGACATATATATTTTTGTAATAATAATTTGATAGCATTATTATAATTATTTTTTTAAGTTTGATCTTTGCACAAAACTTTTATTTCATTCTGGTATTGTAAGAATTTTTTTACTCGTAACACGTAACTGATATGAGAAGGGGGGGGGGGGCGGGTGCCCTGAAACAGAAATGTGCCCCATGTCCAACGTCAGAATGATCGGGCTCTGGTCCTTATTTTTTACTCACACATTAGGCATAACAACTATGTAAAAAATTTCTATGTTTGTTTACATTCAAAATTCCCAATGTTCCCCAAAATTCCGGGTTTCTTCCCCAAAATTCCCGGGTTTTTTCCCGGCTCTCAAAAACTACGGGTTTTTTGCATCTCTAGTCACAACTCACTTCCAACCATTGGCGGCAACATGTGATGAGGAGGCTTTTTCAAAGCTTGGTCTCAGATATGACTAATGCCTCAATCGTCATGGTGGTTTTTTAGAGAAATAACCTGCATTGTACAATACTTTTTTTTTGACCAAACAATCTTTTGTATCCTCAAAAGTTTTTTTTTTAAGGAAAAAAACGAAGGTTGAAAAAAAAAAAAAGCAACCCTTTTACATTTGCACTTGAAGTATGAGCGAAAAGAAAAAAGTGATTGATTACCCCCTCCCCTGGAAATTGTCTTGCTACGAAAGTCACACAGGGAATCAAAATGTGCTCAAATATACTTTTAACTAACACATTTAAAATAATCGTAGTTCCTCCTATTTTCAATAAATGAGAATTTAGACAGTTTTAATTTGCAGTTGAAGGCGTGACTTCAAACCACAAAACCAGCAAAAGTCCAGCTGAATAGAAATTGATGAACTTGAAACTTTTCTTTGAACTTGGAACTTTTTAATAGCGGTATTTAAGACATTTTTGAAAATTTTAATTTACATGCAAGCAATGATTGAAATTTACCTCCTCTGTAAAATTATACCTAAGAACACTTTTTTTTTTACATAAATATATACAAATACATAAATATAGTTCCTTAAAAGCAGCCCTTAGGGGATGGATTATTTAGCGAAAACTATTTTGTCTCATAGACCTTTGCTAAGTTCTTCCTTAGCCTTGTCGGTGCATTTTTCAGCCATACTTTTATGTAATCTCCTATTTCTTTGTCTTTGACGTTTGCGTGATTTTGACGTTTGCGTGATTTTCCTGAAAATAAAAATAAATAAAAGAAAATTTTAAAAAAAACAAAAGTGACACTGGTACAAACACTATTTAGAGATGAAAATACTTAGTTAAACAACAACTAAAACTAACTGTTAAGCTAAACTTAACTGTTGCGAACCATCATATTAACATTCAAGTAAATTTATGAAAAACATGATTCTTTTTCATTAAATTTTCAAGAAGCAAAAAATCCGAAATACTTACGGAGTTAGCGCGTGCGGCGTTTTAATTCAATAAATGATGAGCGATGGTTTTTCGCATATTTTAGTGCCTGGTTCTTTCATCAATTAGGTATGGTAAGTTATTGTTATTATTTTTATTTTAAATACCCTGGGCTGTGTATTTGAATTAAGTTTTTTTCCGCGGGATTTTTCGTTTCAGATACATGTACAAGTATTATGTTTGCGATGTTGTGGCAGGATTTGTCTTATTTCATTTATTCAAAGGACCTTTTTTACATTTTTGACATGGGCATCATCGTAAGGGTACTGCTAATTATTATTATTATTATTATATATATATATATATATATATATATATATATATATATATATATCATTCGGATGTGTCAGAAGATCTATGTAACAGGTGAATCTGTTTTGGACTTCCCTTATGTCATTTTTGATTCATTCATTCCTTATGTAGTATTCGTTTTTATACTTGCCTGGATTTTTGTTTGTAAACAGATCTATTGTTTCCTGTTGCAACTCATCTTCATCATTCTCTGAGTGTATTTCTTCTGGGTCAGACTCCTCGAATTCAGATATATACCTTCTCGTTTTCTTTTCTTTTGTGCTAAAGTTAAGGTGCCTTGCTTTGAATCTGAGGCGATGTCCGTTGTACTTTCAGCTTTTCTTGCCTTCTTACGGGCAAGTAAAAGGTCATCTAATTGAGAAATCATTACAAATAATAAGGTGGAAACTAAATAATTGTCCATATTTTTAAAGCAGAAAAATTTGTGCTTTCCACAAATCTTATATATATATATAAGTCAACCTTCATGACCTCTATTTTCGCAACCGTTCGTCCTAGATGCATACTTCTAATTGCAAAAATTTTTGAAATGTTTTGGAGAGTTAAGATATTGAAAGTATGAAGGGCAAAAAATAATTAGTTAAAAAAAATGAATAACTTTTTATAGGGGCTTCAGGTCCCATTACTTATATTTAAGGAAATCAAGAGCATAAAAAAATAATTCGAACACAAGAAAAATTGACATTTGTATGACCAAAATTGCCGCACTTCTAAAACGTGGCGTGCTGTGACTTACACCGCTTTGCACTACCCTACCTTTGAAAACCGGCTTTTGACGGGGAAGGTAGCGGCTCCGGAATGAAGCCGAACAAAAGTGCTTCGGTAGAATGATTAGCAAGCGTTCACATCTGTCTTTTTTACCCGTTTTTTTTTCATGCTTTTGATTTTCCTAAATATAAGTTAGGGGACCTGGAGAACCAATAAAAAGTTAATTTTGTTTATTTTTTAACTAATTAAGTTTTTTGCTTCAAACTTTCAATATCTTAACTCTCCACCATATTTCGAGCAATTTTGAAATTGGAAGTATGTATCTGAGACGAACGGTTGCGAAGGTAGAGGTCATGAAGGTTGACTTGGAACACCCTATATATATATATATATATATATATATATATATATATATATATATATATATATATCAGGCACGTGCCGTCAATGAATGCCTGGGGTAGGCAGATGCGAAGATTTGTAGAATAATATAAGTTTTAGAAAACGCATAAAATGTAAAAAGCAATAAAATAAGATATGAAAGATGTTTACTTACAATACAAATTATATACATATATGCAGGAATATTCACCTGCATATATGTATATAATTTATATATCTCATTTCCATATTGGATACAGTTTCAACTTAATCCTACGAAAAAGCGGGGTACAAAAAAAACCTAAAACAGTTGAAAATTACTGTATTTGATAAAAAAGAAAACACGACAATGGAGATAGCAAACTGTAAGCATTCAACAATACTGTACAGAAGGCAGTATCAAGACGTCTAGACCGTAGAAATGCCACAGACTCTACAGGCACAGTTCTGCGCATGAAACAGTCAAGAACAGAAGAAACCGCAAAGGCACTTTTCGGACAGCCTTTCGTCGCCGCTTTTCGAACATAAGGGGAGAAAAGTGCGGGGCACGTGCACTCTCTAATACTACGCATAGTATAGATACAGTGGTTGAAAAGCAGCGATAGTCGGTGCTTTTTAAGGAAGAAACATGAACATTTCCGGGGTTTTTTTCTGCTCTATTCGCTGTTTAATACCTTAATATTTCCAAAGTAGCGCATTACATGTCATTTAATGAAATTAAAAAATTGGTATGTTTTCTTCATGGGTAGGCACTGCCTACCTTGCCTACCCAGACGGCACGTCTCTGATATATATATATATATATATATATATATATATATATATATATATATATATATATATATATATATATATATATATATATATATATATATATATATATATATATATATATATATATATATATATATATATATATATATATATATATATATATATATATATGGTGACAACATATAATTACAGCCATAATCAGAGATCACTAAACGCTGTCTTCACCAATAATGAAACTCGCAACCAACAATGAAAAATTCTCCAATTTTTGGCAAACCATAGATGATTTTCAAAATACACCCGGACAAGAAGTTGCTTCTTTCAAGTGTGGCTGCCCCTGACAGCCATGTCCCAGTGAAGCATTTTTCACTCGTTATACCTTGACGGGTGATTTTCTAGAAATAATAATAAATAAGCAAATAAATTTAAACTTAAACAGTTGTCCCTCAAACTATATTTTTCGCAATGACGAATCACGAAAAGTGCGTAGCGTACGTTTTTTAACAAACTAACAGAAGTTATACCAAAATAAATTTTACGAAAAGATTTATTTCGAATCTGTACTTTTACCATCCATATTTTCAGATATTATTCTCTGAAGATGATTTTTGCAACAGAATAAAAAAGGTGTATAGTAAAACATAATGAAAAGTACTTGGGTTAAAAATACATTTTTTTCAAAGAAGCCTGCTACACGGAAATTAAAAACAAATAAATAAATAAATCATTTAAAAAATTTATGTGACTTTGACAAAATAATTTCTTTTTTGAAACTTGTACAAACCAGTAACCAAATGAGACAAAAAGTCGTATCACTGATCAATTTTCAATACACAACAATCGAATCTCGTCAAAACAAATTCCAAGGAATCTTAATGTTGATCCGTAATTAGTCTTATACTGAAACTAATACACTTATGCATCAAACAAGATTTACGAGGTTTGACTGTAGAGTTAAAAATAAATATTGAACAGGAAAAGAAACAGAACTTTATATTCGTAAAAAGACATCTTATACTGTTTACCTGCTTCAAATATACAGTAAATTACAAAAAATCTTACAAAATGTGAGATGATGCTAATATAACTAACCTGTATGATATAATATTTTCCGCAATGTGATTAATCCGCACGAATCGCCAGGGAATTCACCATCTGTTCATGGCTACCTGGTAGCCATGATCTGTTAAAACAAAATGCCTCCGTTTTCTTTGGTGTGAGCCAATTTTCGTGGAAAATTACCACCGTCGGTGGATCCGAAGTCGACAATTATTCCTCGGCAACACTGAACATTTTATTAAAATGCAATTAAACTGATACGGAGAATGCGAAACGTTAAAACAAACAAACCTTAGAATTAATTTCTTTCACAAGAAAATTGAATCAAATGTTGCAGACGATCGAATTCTTCATTGAAAAAATGTCACTGACGTTTATTTAGTTCAAATTTACGTTTACAAAACGACATTCAGAAACCTTTTTCTGCTTATGATTTTTGTGAATGTTTAGAAAAGGTCTAAAAATAAGCATTTACGTTTCAGAAAAAAAACTGACGTTTTTAAAACGACATTTTTTCAAAGAAAACGTTTTTTGATTTTGTAAACTTTTTAAAAACGTTTACTAAAGCAGGGATTCAAGTGAAACAGCACTGCGATCGCTTCAAATTGCAATCGCTACTGGAAGTGAATTACATTATCATCAACTTAACTTAGCATGACGTCACTACGGGTGGAGCCAATAAGAGCTAACAAGCACTCAGCGATCTCCTCCTATTCGCCAAGTAGGCTGTGACGTTTTATCTAGCTCGTTTTTCATAGGCAAACGTCACGCTGACGTCACGATGTTTTTATCAAGAAACGTTCTAATGTAATTCATTTCCAGTAGCGATTGTAATGTGCGATCGACTGTTTCACTTGAATCCCTGCCTAAACGTACCTTTGCTGCTTGGGTAGCTAGATGCCGTCGATTAAACGTCTTTCTTAAAAAATACGGCAACATTTCAGTGGGGTGGATCAAAGTCATATTTAGTTCATAATGTTAATTGATGGTTTACACCAAAATCCAGTTGAAAAAAAATTTTTTTTTCTTTCCCATAGCAGCATTTAAAAAGATGAGAGATTCAGTATTATTTACATTGATTCCCGTAAGAGATAGGTAGCGTTTCAGCTACCGTCCTCTGGCGGCGGGTGAGAATTCGTTGCCACTTAAGATAGCAGAGATTTAGCTCCTCCTCTTTAATCTCCTTGGTCTCAGAGTTCGGCAACACGCCTTAGACCGCTCGGCCAGATTATAAGATTTTGAAAGTTGATTTTTATTTTTGTAATAATGTAGTTTCTAAAAATAGGTGAAAACAAAAAAGTAGACCCATTAATACTTCATCGCTTAATGTAGTATAATATTATTCGAGAAAAGCCTTGGTAATCTTAGCATTTTTTTCTGAAATTGGAATGGCAACAGTTCTGCCTTTGTTTTTAAAGTAATATGTAGGCGTAATTTGCTCTGAATTTTTGAGTTTTCAGCAATAAAATCAGTCAGATAGCTCAAAATTTTGCACAATTTCTTTTCAGTTGAAAGCCTGTACATTTGGAACAGTATATAGTCAAGAAAAAAATGTTACTATTCATTTTATAGAAAAGCATAGTAGTCGTTTTACCTAAGCAAGTGAGATGACTAAAGTATGCTTCAAGTATCAAAGTATTTATTGAAATTTTCCTTTATTCGGCCAATAATTACTAATAACCGAAAAATGTCAGCGATGCCTTTAGTTTACGTTAGACACATCGATCAGGAGAATACGTTGAAAATTGCATTTTTCTATGGCGATCCAGAAATTCCCGACCGCAATTTTACCTTTATGCGACCCAAGGAAGAAAAATTGGAGTCAGCATTGGTAAGAATAAAAGCTAAAATTCATGGTCATATTCTGCAAAAGCTTACAAAGAAAAAGAAGAAGAAAAACATCGACGCCGAAGATGTTGAGGTTAGCCCCATAAATATAACATTAACAAAAGACGGCGAAATTTTGAACGAAGAATTGAAAAATACTGATGCTTGGATCTCAGGTGTGCAGATGAAAATAAACGACATAATTTACGAAATTTCAGAAAATGCACCAGAAGTCACTCACCTTAGTCTTCCCAAATGCATTATGTCTGGTTTCCTCATCTACCCCAAAGTTTCTTTGGAATTCTGTTCTGTTGATGATTCAATTTTTAGGTGGTATAGACTAACCACTAAGGTTGAAAGGGATGTCTCCCTAGAGCCAGCCGATAAGAGCAAAGGCGAGTTTTGGGTGAAATTAGCTGATGGATTTTTCTACGCCGTGAAAGATTCTGATGTGGGCTATAAGCTTCGTATAAGTTGCATACCGAAGAAGGAAGATAAAGTAGGGATAAAGATAGAGACTATAGCACAAAATGCAGTTTCTGCTGGTCCGGAAAAGTGTCCTTTTGAAGATAGATTTCAACATACAAATAGTGTTACTAGAGAAGGAAGGTTTGGTTTTCCCTTTTATTTAATCTGGCATTTTACTTCTTTGAAAGATAATTTTTAAAACTATTGCTGAAAAAGATACTTTAGAATAAGTTTTATTGTGGAAGCTACAATTTGCATATGGGTAATTCTTTAGAAAAGTAGTTTTTTGGATCAAAAATTTTCAATTTCTAAACTTTTCACAAGAAGTGCAGTTTCTCATTGTTTAGAAAAAAAACATACATATTTATTTATGTTAAACTGCAAAAGTTCATAAATTATTCTCATTTTTTTGTAAAGATTTACTGCAGGAAAATCCTGTAAATTTACAAAAACTCATTCTGCAATTGCATATTTTTCTTCAGTTTTCATTCGAAAACTAATTGATAATTTTTTCTTTGATAAGTTTATTTTTGAACATGAAAATAAATATGCTAAAATTTATAAGTATGGAATTTTTTAAAAATAATTGTCAACTAATTTTTTAATGTGCTCTAATTAAACTTGTGAAAAGAATATCCAAAGTTAAAAAAATTAACTTTCCAAAAATTAAGCATCTAAATGCCCTTAGCATCATTTTAGCCTCATTGTATCATTTCAAACTGCATGCTATAACTTTTGCACTGGATGGTGATGACATTTTAGGGAATTTCGCGCGACAAGACATAAAATATGGCTATCTTGATCTTCACTGCATTTTTTTTTTATTTTGAGCAAATGTTCATTTATTATACACATAAAAAAACAACTGCACAATGGTGTAAGAAGTAACTCATTAAGATTAAGTAATGACTGGCAAAAAAATTTCTAAAATACACCTAATCAGGTAGCTGAGAAATTTCTACACTAAAATTCTTATTTTATTAACAAAGTTATTATAGCTATAAAACTAAAAGTTATTTGAGCTACCAGTTGCATCAAGTGGACATGAAGGCCTGTAAAAAATCTTGGATGGTAATGACGCAATTTTCTGGGGGGCACCGGCATATTTTACCTATGTAAGAAACATACTAATGTATATAATCAATCAAAAATGAAACTTTTGGTTAAAATTATGATACTTAAAACATTGTAAAAATGTATTTTAGAGATACAATTTTTGCTGTCTAAGAAGATCATTAAAGACAAAAATTCTGATAAGGTATAGTCAGGGGTCTGTCCAGAATTTTTCACAGGGTCCGTTTTTTGTGAAAAACTAAATAATTTTGTGAAAAAACAAATAATTTTGTACAAATCAAACAATTTTGAAAAAAAAAAAAAAAAAATTGCAAAAAAAATTTTTTTTTTGAATTTAATAAAAAATAAAAATAAATTACATTTATTTTCCCCTTAAAAAACATATTAAACATCAAAAATGCGAAAAGTCCGATTCCTGTAGCGGATGCAAAGATATTGCAGTTTTCAAAGTGATCATTCAAGTGACATCAAAAGCATAAAAACGGAACATAAAATAATTTTTTTGGGTGAATTTTTTTACAATTGCATTTCAAAGGTCTATGGTAAACATATTATTAATGTCTGTTTCCACAATTAATGCAAAAATAAAATGGAACGATCGTTTAACACATTTAGACTCATAAAAGAACAGTTAATTTTGCTTTAAAAAATTTAAAATAATGATCTTAGCAAAAAAAAAGAGAATTTTTATTTATTTGCCTCCTAATAAAGAGTAATTAGCTTGAAAAGTAAGTAAAATTCGATTTTCATATCGGATGCAGAGATCGCTTCTTTCAAAATGAAAGCATCAGAAATATAAATACGATTTTTAATAATTTATTAAAGTCAAAAATTTTAGAGCTGCATTTCATCAGGTTTATATGATGAATGTCATTAATAATCACCGACATATTCGCCAAAAATTCGCGGTAAGGAAACATAGCAAAACAAACAATACCAGACTTACAATATTAACACACGCAAAAATACATTAACTCCTGAATATAAATTAAAACACCACCCTTGTAAGCATTAAAAAAAATAATAATAAATAAATGAAATAAAAAAAACAGATAATTTTCTGCCAAAATAAGGTCAAAACATCGCACCAAAGAAGTCAGATGGAGATAATTTTAATATTAAATAGCTGATTGCTCTCCCCAGAAGCAATCCCATTTTTTCTCCAACCCTAGCTATCTGTTTGCAGTTCTAAGTTCATTCAGTTGATAATTGCTATTATTATTATTTCCTTTATGTTTAAGTCCATAGCAGGGAGAAAAATCCTTACTCTGCACTTCCAGAGAAATCTATACTAGCAACATAGCAGCAAGCCACTTTGATTTGCATATGATAAAACAAACAAGCTGAACCATTAAAGCAAAACAACTACCTTTTTTAAGTTGTTAATTTCTTTAATCAGATTTGCTTTTTGAATGAATAATGTGTGAAATGTACGTTTGATCAGCATTTTGTGAAGAATCCGTTTTGCTTGATGGTATTTTTGTGAAAGGTCCGTTTTGCTTGATCGTATTTTTGTGAAGGGTCCGTTAACGGACCCGAATTTCCTCTGGCCAGACCCCTGATAGTGGACAGTGAAATGACATTTTAGTATTTAAATTAAGCATAAATAAGTATTTTTAGCACTGTTACATGCCTGTAATCTTGTTCTTTAGAAGGTGACAACTAAATAAGTTTTTGAAAATGTAAAATTTTTTTAAGACTGATGAATTTGAGACAAAAAATTCCACTTTTCTAAAGAAAGACCCATATTAACCGTGAGTGTGAGCACCCATAAAGCTCATGTTCTTTGCATTGGAAAAAGGGTTCCCCCCCTCCCCCCCCCCCCCTTTGAAACCCTGACACAAGTGTCTGCAAGTTTGTGATATAATATTAGCATCTTTATTGATCAAACAGAAAATCATCAACCATGCAATCTACTCTATTAAAAATTGCATTTCACCAAATATTTTTCTCAATGTTAGCACTGGATATGATGATAGTTATACATGAATTATTTTATGCATTTTTAAATAAATATGAGACAGTGAGAAGCAAAAGAATGTAAGTAAACTGTTTAAAGTTTTACTCATGGGTGCAAGACCTTCCGTCTCAGGACGGATTTCCGTCTTGACAAAATCACCGAGACTGATATGGGGACAGAAAAAAAAACCGATCTCATTCCTTCAGTTTTTTTTTTTTTTTTTAAAGACATAAAAATAAACGAAACATAAAATCGGATTTCTCAAAGATACCCTTAAACTTGTCAATGTTTACAGGTTTGGGTTGTTTTTCACGCCTTTACCCGTTAGTCTCCATTTTTTACGCATTTCGAAATCAGATTGCATCCGCCTCAGTAACGGTCTCCCACTTTGGTTTTCTCTGTGATTCTACCACATGAATATCTCTAATTTTGTGCTTGCCATTATTTTTTACTTATCTTATGTTTCATATTCCACAACAGAAGACTTGCACGATCGTCATTTTGCCACGCCCCTTCGGGAATTTCAATGCAGCTGCATCCGAGTTGAGTTTAGCTGGAGCATAAATATCCCCCCCCCCCTAAAAATTTATCACAGATATTTCAGATGGCAATCGAAATTTAGGAATTTAGGCAGCAAAATTATGCATTAGTCGGGAAATGTGAGTTACCAAAACTCATAACTTTTTTTCATCATTTTTGAACCAAAATTTTGGTGATCATAGTTAGTTAAATGTCATATTTGCGTATATAATATTTAAATCAACCCTTTGCATTCATTCTTTTCTATCATTCTTAATTTTGTGCTTTTTCAATTAAATTTGAGCAAATTTCAAGAATCTGATCCCTAAAAAAATAATTAAATAAAACCCTCACTCTAATATTATCGAAAAACTAATATATTTTGATTTTGGACCTTTTTTCAATCCCTGAGGATACGTTTCTGAGCCTCATTCCTTTCCCTAACGTTACCAGATATATCCTGCAATCGCTTTTTAAGACATCATTTTCGAAAAAATTTGGTCGAGTGCCTTCGAATCTCCTCTCTCATAACTGCACTAAAAAGTTTAAATTTTTAAAACTGCAATTTTAAGGAGTGGGAAGTCCCTGAACACTCCATTCCCCTGACGTTATCAAAAATGTACTATAATTTTGTTAGTACAGCTGTGATCTAGAAAAACTTCCCAGGGTACTACTTCAGAACCTTCCTTTCCAACATTATCGAAGATCGTCTAAAATTTCGATTTGATAACTTCAATTTTTAAAAACTGTGCGGGAAGAGTACCTACATTCACCTAATCTTTAGATAAGCCATAACTCATTCTGATATCACCAAAGATCGTCTAAAATGAGGTTTTTAGAACTCAACTCTTTGTGTTTACATTAAATACTTAGAAAAATGTAGATTAAAAAACTTTTATAGCCTTGTTAAATTTTCTTTGATGTGTAAATGATTATGAAAAATAGCTTTGTAAATACATATGTTTCTTCTTTTTTATAGACTACGATGTATATCTTACAACATTTTGGCTGATTTATATGCAGATTCAGATACTGCAAGAAATGATTTGTTTCCGTATTGCCCTGAAGAAGCCTTATCCTTGGATTACCGGAAACAGTTATATATAAAAGAATTAACAGGTATTTGAATTTTTATTCCAATTGTTACAACATTAAAACCAAGAGTGCTGATTATCAAAACCAGTAAATAAAGCCTTTTGGGACTTTTCTTAGTTTGGATTATTAGACAAGCAACATCTGGGATTTTTTAGACTGCGAAACAATTGAAATATGTATTTTTAATTAAGTAAACAAACATGTATTTCAAGCAGTTTTTAACAGGGAATTGATATATTTTAGAAGTATTGTGTTTGTTGTGACACTCGATTAAAGTGACAGACGTTGTTATCTACAGATATTTATTGACTTGAGTAATTGCTATATACAATGTACAGAGATAGAGAAATAGATTGGCATGCATCCTGCTGATGCAGTGGTTGAGCTCGAAGTGAGCTTGAGAGGTCTGGACCCTGAAGAGAGATGCAGCTCGTAGCTCCCCATTGGTCAATGTCCACATGCACAGCTCGTAGTGTACACGTGAACGTGTGGGTGGGATTTTTCTAATCGTGGTGTGCAAGTGTTATGAACGTTACACATAGCTTAGCAATTTTGAGAAATAACTGACAGGCACTGTATACTAAGTTGTTATCTATAAGCATTTATTAACTAGAGTAATTACTATACACAAAAATACTGTACATAGAGAAATAGATTGGCACGCATCCTGTTGATGCAGTGGTTGAGCTCAAAGTGAGCATGAGGGGTCAAAACCCCGTAGAAGGATGCAGCTCGTAGATCCCCATTGGGTAATATTCACATGCCCAGCTCACAGTGTACACATGAATGTCATGAATGTGTTGGTGAGATTTTTACAATTGGTTGGCGTTCACGTGCACATGGCTAAGATATTTTAGGAAATAACTGACAGGCACTGCATGTTCATACATATTCCTTAACTCTTTATTGAGGTTTAGAACACAGAATTGTGTTGTATTTTTCTTGATTTCCCCATGTCTTCATGGGCATATTCAGAGAGAGACAAGGGAGAGCTGCTACACCCCCGTCTCAAAAACAAGAATCATTCGTTACAAAAAAAAATATATATATATTTTCTAGAATTGAAATTTTTCGTTGTTCGGCTCTGGCAACATTATGCCTGGTTTTGAAAGTTTATATTTTTCTTAGGGAGCTTATTTATAAAAGGAACTTATAGATGTTTATATGTGCTACAGTTAAATTTTATGAAGGTAATGCGAGGTAATAAATTGCCAAAAATATTTTCTTTGTTTCATAAACTACACACAAGTGTTAATCCCTTCCAGGCTTTTCACTAGAAAAAATTTGGCTCCCTTAGCAGATCCTTCACTAAAATTCATTAACCAAAAAAGACCCTTCACAAACATCTCATTAACCAAAACAAACCCTTTATACAAATCTTATCAACCAAAACAGACCCTGTATAAAATTTCAGTCAACTAAATTAGACCTTTACAATTTATTTATTGAAAGAGCTGTTCTGAATTGAAAGTAACGTATATTTTTGTGTATAACCTGATAATTTTTGGAACTTTTTAAGTTGAATTAGTGCAATTAGCTTATACAGATTTGATCTGCTAATTTTTCAAAAAAAGTGTTGTCACTTCTGAGATGCATATGCAAACAATATATCACTAAAAACTGCCACTTTTAAAAGTTATGTAATAATTTGTTTCTTATTTCAGTAAAATTATTCTAATGTCTACAAAAGTTGGATAAATTATAATTTAATCATTTTTGCTATGATAATTCCACCTTTAGATTTTAATGGTAGTAGTAGTTTTAAAAATGCTTTGAAGAATCACCGAAAGTTATATATGGTATATATTTTAACATTCTTATCTTTTGTTTATTTAAAAAATAGCATCTAAAGCTGTTTATATTCAATTAGAAATGTATTCTTCATGTAGGATATAATGGAGACCTTATTTGTTTACAAGAGGTTGATCGTAAAGTTTTCCATGATGATTTATGTCCTGTTATGGATCCTCATGGCTTGAGAGGAGTGCTAGATTTAAAAGGTGGTCAAGTTGCTGAAGGCTTAGCATGCTTTTATCGTACTACTAAGTTCAAGTAGGTATAATTAAGGTCAATATTGCAAAATGATTGCGCTTAAAATTTTTAAATTAAGATTTTATATTTTTACAATCAGTAATTCATATATCAACTGAAGGGCTCGGGCGTAAATAGCTGTACTGACAAAATTGTAAAAATCGAATTATTTTGTGGTGATAACAGTGGTATGTGTTCATATAAACCGAAATCTTAGATGGTTTACAGAGACACACAGCACTTAATCAATGTACCCACTATTTTTAAAATCAATATACTTGCTACACTAATTTCTCGACTTTTCACAAGCCATATCATGGATTATAAAAAATGCTACTTACCACTATTTACCCCCGAGCCCTTCAAATATAGGTGTGGTTTTAACACAATACATGAAGAAAAAATAATTATATTTTTCTGAAGAATGTAACACATAGTTATAAAAGCAGAAATGTGATGTGTATGACATTTTATCAAAAACATTCTTTTGCTTGCATTAAAATAGCTGAAAATATTATTAATAAGTAATTAAATATTACTAATAATTTGTTTTAAATATTGGAAACACTTTTTTTAATGCTCCCAATCTCAATTATGATGAATTGTGATATTTTACTGCTGAAATTGGCCAAATATTCTGCTTCAGCTTCAACAACGTGGACAACTATTTAAAATTTTAGCAAATTCTTATGTGACACAGTTGTAGTTAAAATATTAAGAGATATTTTATAGTTGTGTGGTGATTACAAATCAAATTTTAAGGCTTTGAACAATTTAGTGCTCTTTTGGACGGTAAAAACTGCATGTCTTGTCCAAAATACTAGTCATGATTCGTTTAAAATATCTATACTTTTTAATTTTGTATGTTTTAATTTGTCCAAGTGATACATTAACAGAAAGTGTATTAAATCCTATCTTGACTTTATTGATTTTCAGAGTTCTTGACAATAGTAGTATAGTATTAAGTGAAGCAGTGAAAACAGAACCCGTATTGCAGTGTTTACATTCCAAAATATTAGAGAATGAAAAATTTGCTTCAAGGTTTTTCAGCCGGACTACATCCTTGCAAGTAAGTGTCATTAAAAGATATAAAAAAACTACAGTTCTCTCATTTTAAAAATTGAATTCCACGTTATCTAAATACATTGAATTTAGTGTAAATCACTATTGATCTTCAAATTCAGCTTTATATTATTGCTGTAGAATTCAGTTCCAATTCAATAATAAGGAAATAAACCAAAATTATTTTTATAATGAACTGTGAATGCGCTTCTTTTAATTACACAAATATAATATAATCTCAACTATCTTTAAAGTAAAAGTTATTTTGATAATTTGATTCTTGAACATTCTAGTGTGCAGAAAAATAAGTTTCTTCTTTTCTTTTGCCTGCTCTTTCTAAATGGGATAAAGTTTGTACTTGGTTTTTTTTTCTTTTTTGACAAAGTAAAAATTCTTCCCTAATTTTTTTTTGAAGAGTTTTTTACTTCCTTTTACGTAGTATTGGATTTACGAAGTATTGTGATCACGAAAAAAATTGCGGTCTAAATTTTGACTCTGCTCACCCCCGAATGAGTGTCGTGTAGTTTTTTGATCTATCAGCTCGTGCATATGTACCTAACAACATACAAACAGCCGAAAAATCCATTTCGACCATCCCCGAGGAAATTACGACGAGTTTTCTCGTGACGTCTGTATGTATGTATGTGCGTATGTACCCTGGCGGAAAAAAAAATCCCAACACCAAGAAAAAATTGCCGTAGAGTAATGAAATTTGGGTAATGCAATTGTCTAGTTAACATGTTTAACTGATTAAATGTACAAGATCACTGGCTAATTTAAGCTCAAGAAAATGCTGTGCAAATGTGAAATTATGTTAATTTAATAGAGGGTGTAACCTCCAGAATTTTGAAGGCAAGCCTGCAAGCGTGCATGCATTATGTCATACAGGTGCCGAATGTCACTTTGTGGTATGGAGTTCCATGCTTGTTGCACTTGCTGTGTCAATACTAGGACCGTCATTGCTGACTGTGGATGATGCTCGAGGTGCCATCTCATGATATCCCATACGTTATCAATTTGAGACAGACCTGGTGATTTTGCAGGTCATGGTAACATATCAGCACTCTGTAGCGCACATTGAGTTACAGCAGCGATGTGAGGGCAAGCGCTATCCTGTTGGAAAACGTCCCCTTGAATGCTACTCATGAAGGGCTGCACTACTGGTTAAATTAACAGAATAACTACAAATTTTCAGTCAGTGAGTTTGGGATAACCACAAGAATGCCCTTGCTGTCGTAGGAAATTGTTCCAGAGACCATAACTCCAGGTGTGAGTCCTGTGTGTCTAGGCCGTAGACCGCTTGGATGCAGGCGGTCTCCTGGCCTCCTTATGACCAATATACAGCCACCACTGGCACTAATTCAGAATCTGTTTTCATCAAAAATTACAACAGATCTCCACTCCGACCTCCAATGAGCTCTGTCGTGGCACCACTGCCGTCGGAAAAGGCAATGGTTTGCAGTCAATGGAATACCGGCTACAGGCTGCCTGGCTCGGAGCTGTCCTTGAAGTAAACAGTTTCTTACCGTTCTTTGGGTCACGACGATACCAACTGCAGCTCGAATGTCAACCGTAGATGCAGTACGATGCGCCACAGCCGTACGTAGGATTCAGCAATCTTCCTTCTGAGTCGTGCCACGTGGCAGCTCGGAACTCGATCTTCTTGAGGTAGTACCATCCCTTGCCCATAGCTTCCAATAATCATGCATGGTGGAAACATTCCCACCCAAGTCTTTCTGCAATATCACAAAATGAAAATCCACCTTCTCGTAGCCAAATTGTACGACCTCGTTTAAACTCGGTGAGCTGTTAATAATGGCTTCTTCGTCTTCTTAAAGGCATTCCTGGCTAACATGAACGCAATTCATCAAATTTCACGGAAAAATAATACACACGAGCTTCACAACACGCTTTTAAAACAAGCCTTATTTGCATGTTCTGAGTGACGCCAGCAGCGCCACACTTATGCGCGGAACACGAAATTTCAATCGATGTCATCTTTCAGTTGTATAAACACGCCTACCAAATTTCGTTTATCTAACACAAGTCTTTCTTGGTGTTGGGATTTTTTTTTTCCGCCAGTGTATGTGTCGCATAACTCAAAAACTGTATGCCATATAAGCTTCTGGTTTGGTATGTAGGCTCTGAGGGGGGTCTAGTTGTGTCTAGTTGTTGTCTGTCCCCTTGTGGTAAGGAACAACTTTAATATTGTGCTCTAATACTAAGAGGAAAGTGAACCATGCAGTCCGTTTTTTCTCAAGCGAGTATGGCATAAGAATTGTTTTTTTCGCGTTGAAACTTTTTATGCCCATAAAGTGTTATGCTATGCATTTTGCAAGTCCTTTATCTGTTCAGTTAGAGATGTCAAAAGAAGCGGTCTTTTCCCATTGAACAAGATATTTTTTTATGCAAAGTGTTTTGTCGTACTTGCTTGGAATTTAGACCGCGAGCGTCAGTGCTGAAAAATGGGAAGTTCGCTCTTAGATTAAGCTCAATGAACTTTGATGAAAAAGAATTATTGCATTAAATTTTAAAACAAGTCAGAATACAAATACATTGAAGATAATTGTGAAATAAAATTAATTGCTATGTTTTGCTACAGGCACTTGTATAGCCTGAACTATTGAAATTAATCAACAGTTCGCGATTACCCGGCTCATGCAGATTCCTCATTGGCAACGCAGTGTATTGTTAAAACATCATGCTGACATTTGTTTCATAATGTGATGCAATGTGAATATGAGAGCATAGCACATGCAGGTTAATTGGTTTTTTCAAGTTGGTTGTATGCCATTGTGTTTACTATCTTTTACTCTCCTAGATTTAATAAAAGAATATTTGTCTCAAAGTTTACTTGTAAATTAATTTTAATATTCTCATAATGTATTTTTAAATTAAGTTTTTTCAACACTTGATGTGGTAAAATATTGCGAAAGATATCCAAAGGTTTCATTTGTTTTCACATCAAATTACTGGAGATTTCCTTTTTATTATGTATAAAAATTACGAAGCAAAATGTTTTTTTATTCACAGATGGTATTACTAGAAAGCTTAGAAGTTCCGGGTAGAAGACTTTTAGTCGGAAATACTCATCTTTATTTCCATCCAGAATCAGACAATATCAGATTAATGCAAGCTGCATGTTGTCTATCTTATCTTGAACACATGCGTCACAAATATCAAAAGCAAGTGAGTGCTGTTTATAAATTACTATTTAAGTTTCTGGTTAAAAGTTATTAAATTTATAACTTGAGAAATCTTTAGAATTATAAGGATATAATAGAAAATGTCTGAAGTGCGTTTCAGTATCATTAATGTATTTTTAAAATATAGTAAAACCTGGATGTTATGTCTTCAGTTAGACCACTAATAAAAAACGTTTTGTGCAGGAAAATGTGAAATCGGAGTCGGGGTTAATAATCTAACCATATCGTGAAAAATTGACCTAGTTATGAAATGGACTATTGGGAAAAATGTGTAATTTTTATTTGTTTTTTGATACAATTCCATTTATAGTATATTCCACACTAACCGCATCACAAATTCTTTCTATATTAGATTTAATACACGTTTCCGATGATAGTGATGAAACGATGATGACGAAAAAAAAAGAATAATAACAGAGTATCCACTGGGCTGACCAAGCAATTCAATCTCCATTTTTTTTTTTTTTTTTTTTTTTCAAATTCTAACCAAGGTGCAAATTTGCAAAATTTGCACCTTGGTTAAATATATAGAATATATATGAACATCCTTATAGAATATATATGGCTATAAATGAAATTTAACCTAAAAAAAAATACAACAAATACATTTTCCTCACTAGTTCATTGGATAGGTGTCAATATTTAAACAATATGCTTCGGTTATCAACTACGGCCCCAATTTTATGGTTCCCTGCTTGGTACGTTTTTATCACTGGTCCGACTGAATGTAAAATTGAGGTTTCACTTTACTAAAAATGTGTGCTCAGCACCATGCTAAAATTACGAATGTAAAAATTGGCACTTTTCAGGACAACCAAAACACTGAATATAATTTTTTCTCACATGACGTGTTTGGTTATTTTCAGTTTTTTAATTTTTATAGATATCTTTAAGTGTAAAACTATCGTTCAAAGGTATCATTTTAATTTTAATTATTTGTAAAATTCGAACTTGAAAAACGAATTGGAAAAATGCGATCTTTCATATCCAGTAGTTTAACATAGTTCCAACGATATGTATGCCAAAAATAAGTTTTTTTTAATTAGAATATTAAAATTCTTTAAAAACAGGAAAATAAAGGTGTCTTAATTTCTTGCTATTGTGTTTTGTAAATAGAAATGTGTTTCATTTTTCCTACTTCAGAAAATAATTAGCCCGTTAATGAAATATGAGTTTCCTTTCTTTAATATTATAGAAATTTTCATAATTAGTTGGGAGATCAATACTTCAAATTTTAAACAATGTCTCAGTTTTTAAGATTGATTTTACAGATTGCATTAACCTCCTCTGGGAGAAAGAAAAACTCCAAACTTCTGTTGAGTTTAAACTTTTTACATTGAATTTTGTAAATAGGAACCTTTTTCATTTTATTTTTTGCAGTTTGAAATTTGTTGGTCATTCCATATAAACTCCACAAATTTTCATGTTGCACTATTTTTGATTTGGATCAAGTTTGGTAGACAACAAATCATTATTCCGTACAGTTATATTTATTTCTGTAAATATTTTTTTTCTTCTGAGATAAAGCTATTTTTTTGCTCTGCAGATGTGTAAAAATTTCGCATTTTCGTTCTTTTTTCTTAAATTTAGGCCAATAAATAGTAGTTTATTGCTGGAAAATCAATGTGACTCATCAGAATTTATCATAGAAATGAGAGAAAAAAAACTCTTTCCTGATACAGCATATAAAATTGGTTGAAATGCTAATTTTTAAAGCAAAGTTATAGAAAAAAATAGCAATCAATTTTACGAACACTCCCGACAGAATGAAAAAAAAGAGGAAGATTCCAAATAAGGAGGCCAAATAACATAAGAATCAGCAAAAACTTTTTGATTTTTTTTACTTCCTTTTACGTAGTGAAGGAAGTATTGTGATCGCGAAAAAAAATTCACTCAAATTTGGGTCTAAATTTTGATTTTGCTCGCCCCCGAATGAATGTTCAGTAGTTTTTTCGACCTGCCAGCACGTGCATATGTACCTACCAACATATAAGCAGCCGAAAAATCCTTTTCAACCAACCCCGAGTTAATTACGACGAGTTTTCTCGTGACGTCTGTATGTGGGTATGTATGTATATCGCATATCTCAAAAACTATATGCCGTAGAAGCTTCTAGTTTGGTATCTAGGCTCTGAGGATGGTCTAGTTGTACACCTCCCCTTGTGGTTGCATTCGAATGTTCCCAAGGGGGTGTTTTTCCCCTTTTTTGAGGTAAACAAGTCTTAATTTCAATGCAGACTCAAGTGATATGAATTGGCGCAACCACTTGGTAATATGTTGCCAAGCTTTTGACAAGTTTGGTCGCCAAGTCGACCAAATGTTTTGAATTGGGGTTCAACCTGGCTCTATTGGCGATATTTTGCGAAAAATTCACTGAATGATGTTAAAATCGGCAATATTTAGAAAATTAACCATTGTAAAACATTTTTTTGCATTGTTTCGTGGCAGATTAAGGGTGTAAATACTGTCGGCCCCACTTAAACGAATACTGTCGGTTCCAAGAAATTTTATTATAATTAGCGGGGAACATTTTTTTACCTTTCCATTCTAACAACTTTTGTCTCAAAACGTAATAACAAAAGAATAGCTATATAAAGGAAATAATGTTATTGGTAAAAAGATTTTGAAATAAGCAAAGTAAACAACAAAATAGCATAGTAATTAAGTATAAATATTGTACGGTCATATGAAAATCATAAAAAAGTAACTTACAACTTGTATTGCAAAAAAATTGTTTTTCCGCCTTTCAGTTTATTTTCTGAAACAGTCCACAATAGTGGTTTGCTTGCTCAAGGTCTTGTGGAAACATTTTTATTTTGTTCGACATTTATCTTAGCAAAAATTTTTGCAAAAGCTGACAAATTTTATTCTATTATCCGTGGAAATTATTCGATTAAGCGAGGATATTTGACATGGCGACTATGGGGAAATGTTTGGTTTCGGACGGTTTTATTCGTATAAGCGGGGTATTCTTTTATCCGTTACCCGATTAAGCGGGGACGACAGTATTTGAATTGTTACCTTGCTCACTCCAAGCACTTTTTTTAACACTTAAGGCAACTACTAAGAAATTTACTCGTAATAGAGGAAGTAGTGTGAGGTCCATACCAGATTTTTTTCAAAAAATTTAATTTTAATCTTGCAGGGCTGTGTAATTAAACAATAAAAAAAGCTTTGTTTTCTTTCACATTTTATTACATACCAAAAAAAAAAAAAGATATTTAAGAGGTGATTATATCTTAAAAGTGGTTAGAGATGTTAGCAAATAACTTCACAATGAAAGTTAAAATACTTCCAGGCTGGTAAGCAGTTGATGAATAATATCGGTTTTCTTGTTTCAGAATATTTAGAACAACAGCTTTAAACCTTATTATTCATCAAGCAAGAGTTGAACTGATACATTTTAATTATTTCAGGACTTCTCATCTTCTGTGAGTGTTATATTAATGGGTGATTTCAATAGTTGTCCTGAATTTGGTGTGTATGAATTGATAACAAAAGGCATTTTATCTGAAGAATGTGCAGACTGGAAAAGTAGTAAGTTTTGTTTCATTTTTATTATTTCTAAATTAAATATATTTCTTTTTTGTGCTAAAAAACTCATGTATTTTAAAATGATAAACGTTCTCTGTATAAATTAGACCAAACACATTATGAAGAATATAAACCGAATGCTTTGTGAAATTTCTTTTTAATAAAGGGTATGAAAATAATTTTGGTTAAAAAAATCGCCATTATTATTTTGCATCATACTTGATATTGTTGGAAATTTCCTTCAAATCTTAACATTTTATCTAACTTTAAGAAAGTAAAAAATTAAACTAGTTCCTAAGCAGGGCTGAGGGGGGGGGGGGCAAAAGGTCCAAACACAACAAAATTTCATCCGAAAACATCAAAAACCACGCCCACTTGTATGTAAATACATTGATTTCTCAAAGTCAGGGGGGGGGGGGGCAATTGACACCCCTAAATGACGGGCCTGTTCTTAAGCCTCTTAGCTGGTCGCATTCTTCTCTAAAAGTGCTTTCAAGTTTGGTCCATTCAGTCCACACCCCCACACCCGAAACTTGTAAGATTTATTTTGACTGTCATCATAAAAAGCACATTACTTTATATTGTCAAGGCTTTTACGTAATTTGCTCTTTATTGGTCTAGAACAGGGCTTCTTAAACTTTTGTCATTCACGACTCCGTTTATGATTGAGAGTTTCTTGACGACCCCATACAAATATAAAAGAAAAATAAATTAATATTTTTTTATGTTTTATTTATTAGGTAACAATATACATATATATGTGAAAATATATAAGTTTAGAATTCGTTTTGAAACATAAAAATCTAAAATTAAAAATTGCACAAAAAATTATGAAACTATTTATTATAGTTTCAAAAATAAAAGGATTCTGGCGGTCTTAATTCTCTCAAATATATTCAAGTAGTTGCGTGCTAATTATTAAATTAAAGTATAAGTAAAAAATTTAATGAGATAGATGTGCCTGTTTTTTATTGCATAACAAATCAAATCTTGGTGGAATGTTTGAAACTGCTGGACGTAAGACCTCTTCAACATTTTTTAACGCTGAACGATATTGGGGTTATAGACAAATATTTGACATTAAAATATCTCGCGACCCCAGAATTTTGCTATGCGACCCCAAATGGGGTCGCGACCCATAGTTTAAGAAGCCCTGGTCTAGAAAATAATTAAATAGAATCTAAAATGTTTTGAAATTGTAAGATTTACAGTTGAACCAGTTAATTCGAACATGTTTAAAACAAACTATTTTAACGAGGTTCGACCGCTCAGTTATATGTGTATATTAATATGTTAGCGAAGACAGTGCAAGTAAGTTAAATTCAGAATTTACTTATAGTGCTTTCATTTTTTCCTATAACTATTTTAATTAGACACACATAGGTTAGCAATTATAAAATTTACTATAGAAAGTTTTGTTTTATATCATTTATACTTTTAAATTAGTATGCTTGATGCATTTAGATGCCAGTTGAAATTAATACTGAATATTTAAGAATTCAGCCCAAAGTCATCAAAACATGTCGAAAAACATGAGAATTTTTTTCGTAGTATTTAAATGTCTATATTAAATATTTTTTTGTACCAAAAAGAAAAGTGGCATTTAACATGAATATGCAGTCTCTAGCCAAATTATTAGATGTTCTACATTTCTTTTACATGTTCTGCATCATACTTATTTGATGTTTTCCCCTTTACTTCCACTTAAAAATTCTACCATTCATGCAATTAGAATTAGCTGGTTTATTTTTGCTTGAAACTTTATAAGAAAATATGCCACATTTCTTAAATTCTTTGAATGATTCTGACGTAGCAAGAGAACTATTATGAAATCCGTAGCTTATTTCTAACTTTTTACGATATAGGCAGATTGACATTTCTTCAATTGTAGTTGGTCCTCACAATACATTCATGGATTTTACGGCAAAGCATTCATTGTAAAAGAATAACTAAAAAAAACATACATCTAACAACTTAGCCAGGGACCAAATTTTATTTTTTATAAATACATATTTACATTTTTACAGATCCTGAAGAAGTGGTTACTGGTCCAGAATTGTCCCACACCTTGCTCCTTGCAAGTGCCTGCGGAACTCCCACCTATACAAATTTTACTGAAGGCTTTGTTGGATGTCTTGATTATATCTTTTATGATAAATCTTGTTTATCTGTTTGTGAAGTTGTGCCTTTCCCAACTCATGCCCAGGTGACTGAACATAAAGCTTTGCCAAATATAGTTTTCCCATCTGATCATTTAGCTTTAGTATGTACATTAGCATGGAAATAATAAATATCTTTTTGTATGGTGCTTTCGGTTAGTTTTTCTTTTTCTTCTTTTTGAAAACTGTAGTTTCACTGGTAGCATTGACATTCAGTTCTCTTTCAATATTTCTTTTGACATTGCTGTCTTCTGGTAGTGCATCTTCTATTTGTTCTGTATTTGCTGAAAGAGTTACAAGAGCTATTTATAAAATAATTACAAACATTATATTGAAACTATGATTTGAAAATTTGCTCTAATAACAAGCCTGTAAAAGTAGGATTTCTTTGTTTTACCTTAATTGATCCCTATGTAATTTTTAGCCCCTGAATTTTGAAGCCAGGATTTAAAAAAAAATCCCAATTTTGAAATTGCAAAACTTGACTAAAAATAGACTGAATAAGTTATACATTTTTTGATTTATGCTATGCATTTTATGTAAACAGGTGACTGGTCACAAGAAACAGTCTCTTTAATTTCTAAATTTTTAGTGATAAATGTCTTGAAAGAAGCCTAAATTAAATATATTTTTATTTCTTACCATTTATGTCACGTATTTATGAGATACATTCTCTGATTACCGAATGAAATATTTTGCCATTCTTTTTGCTTTTGACCACCAACTTTTCGGGAAAATAATCCAAACGTAAATTCAGAAAGTGAATGAAACAGTCTAAATTACTTCTGCAACAATTTAAAGGATGGATTAGAAACCCTCTTCCCAAAAGCTCTTTCTTAAAATTAAAAGCATTAAAAAAACAGGACGTTACAGACACCCCCCTGAGTGATACAGTCCCTCTAAAAATTTCAACGCCAAATTATGCACTAATGGTTCACATGAACTACCATACATTCTGCAATATGTTTATGTCGACAAAAGAAAACATTAAGGGTGCATGAGAGACAAATAAGGGTTCCCAAATCTTCACCTAATTTACGACAGCTATCACTAAAACTTGGGCATTTTATAAGTGCTGTATGCACCTCAAATATCAATTTCACTTATGTACTTTGCATAAAACTTTTGAACAAAATAATACAAGATTTATAATTTAAGTTTAAGAAGCACAGCTTATTGCATCAGAAGAGTGAATTTTGTAAATTTAATCCAAGAACTACTGTACATAATACATCTTTTTTTAAAATTTAAATACATTGTTTCAAAGAAATCTACAAGCATATTAAAATGCAATTCAAGCCAATACGTATATGTTACAAGGAATTCATGCAAAGTGACAAGATAAACATGCCTTAATTAACAATGTAAATCAAATCATGATGAATAATTTTGACTTCTTACACGTTGTATACAAACAATATCAATATTTTAAGTGTAAAACGGAGCTATTTGCACACGTTTCAAATCAGCCAATGTTCATTCAAGTAATTTTTATAAAATAATAGCACAAGTCTGATTAGATTATAAGGGGCTGAAAAACTTTCATCTATAGCTCAAAAAGATTTACAGATACTTAGGCACTCTTACTTTTGAACAGACTCAAAGGCCGTAGAAGTATTTTTTTTTCATTTATAACAAAAAGCTTACTGAGAGAACAAATGCTTGATTTCAAATTGAAAACATATTTCAGCATCTGGTAGTTGTTAATAACTGTCAAGAATTTTATTGTTTTAAATTGATAACTAACAGCACCCACCGTGTACTGCCTGTATCGCTTTGAGCCAATAATGTATCAATTTTACAAGGTTGGAAAATATGACATTGATTGATAAACCGTAGTGGCTTAGTGGTAACGTTTTTCGCTTCTAAACAGCCAGACCTGAGTTTGATTCTCGATTTGGGCACGATTGACTCGGTCCTTCATCATTTCAATGGCTTAATAAAATGAGTACCAAACATGCTTGAGAACTAAATACTGGGGATCCTGTGTTCGTCTGACCACCTATAATCGGGACATCTGCCTTGTACGCTAGAGCCCTCAGTCATGAAAACGGACACGAGACGCCTTAGTCCCATGGGCTGTAGTGCAACTGAGTTTAGTTTTAATGTACGCTTAAATGTTACACATTCTTAATTTTGTAATGACCAAAAATTAATGTTGCTTTTAAGTGTAAACATAAGAAAATAGAAAGGAAACAAACTTACAATTTACTTTTTCAGAAATATCCATAACTTTTAAACTGTTTGATGCATTATTTCCTCCCACTGCTACAGTCAAGTTCAAATCAGGTGCAAGTCTTGCGGCATATATGGAGCCCTGGAAGACGAATAATTCATATACAAACAACAAATAACACAAAAAATTTTAATATTACAGTCGAACCTCACTAATTCGAACACACTTAAAATGAATACTGCCTCACTATATTCACATAATACTTTCAATTTCTGAGATAGAAAAAAAGTTAAAAAAAAAAAAATATACAGAATCCTGGAACTTACCACTTTCAATTCATGTTCATCAACCAACTGGCAATTACCTTTGACATTCCATAATTTTAAGGATTTGTCCATGCTAGCAGTAATTAAGATGTCAGGATTTAGAGGACTCATATCTAAACCTATGAAATAAATACAACCAAAACCTAAATACATTTGAATACTTAAATAAATGTAGGATATAGTTTGTCTAACAAAAAGATGTATGTTGTTAATCTTTAGACAATCTCTTTTAAAAATTATGGATTTATTACTAATAAGGTATTCAAAAATTTCCTATTTATTTGGTTATGTTCTTTTTAAACAAAAAGAAAGAAATGTTTTTACTAACGTTGATGGCAGCACTAATAAATAAGCAATACAGAAACACTGCATTAGTTGAAATTATGGAACCTTGGCAAATTGACACTTGCTTAACTCGACATATTTTCATGGTTCCTTGGGGTGTCAAATTACCTTGGATCTATTGTATTAAATTTTATGTTGTACTAGCTGCGTGGTCCGGCACTGCACGGGCTACATCTGAACAAAAATTAACATTACTGGTACAAAAAAAGATGAAAAAAGAATTCATTTGTGTTATACTGGACTAGCGCTCTCTACACAGTTGCTAAAAAAATAATTTTAACGAACGATATCTCTCGAGAAGAGTGGAAACTAATCCACATTAAAAGGCAAATCATTGGAGTGCAAACTATAAGCTCCTCGTTTGAGCAACTGCTTGATTGTCAACCATTAAATGTAGAGGGCGCCTCCACAGTTGCAAAAGCTTAGCAATACTCTTTATGAGCGCCATCTCTCGAGAAGAGAGGAAACTAATTCTTTTTGTAGAGTTTATTATTTTAACTTATAACAATAACTCCTATAGCCTAAAGCCTTCCTGTATAAATGGACTATTCAACACAAAAAGAATTTTTCAAATCGAACCAGTAGTTCCTGATATTAACGCATTCAAGCAAACAAACAAACTCTACTGCTTTGTATTATTAGTACAGCTGTAGGGGGGGGGGCGGCATACCTGTAACTGCCTCTTCATGAGCTGCAAAGTTATAGTCTTCCTTTTCACATCTCATATCCATGTAGTGGACAAATCCTTTGTCATTAGAGCACTAAAACACATATACAGATATTGATTAGAAAAACAATAAAAAATGAAGAAGTAAAATGCATGCTAGGAAAAAAGCAGCATGAAATATCAACTTACGAAGAATTTGAAAGAATCAAAAAGATTCCAGGCAACTTTTTCAACTTCACCATCAATTTTCCATGATTTTGCTACTGTCTCACTATCTCGACAGTCATAAAGTTTTAAATACCTAAAGGGAAAAATTTGTACATTTCATTTCTGTCAAGCACAACCACTTTTTACATTACATTATGAGCAGTGTCTAAGTATGAACTAGTATTTTTAATAAAATTAAATTCAAGAATTGAAACAAAAGAAAGGAGAGACAACACCGCACAATTACATAAGTCAGTAACCGTTTCCTCATTAACAAGGCAACACTGAAGTTTAACTGCCTTCTAATAATATTTCTATAAATTTTTAAGAGCTTCTTTATCTTCATACTAGGATAACCTCCCTGATGCTCCTTAGCTTGATATTACCTGTTCATAATTTGACTAACTAATATTGTATTTCATTAAAAATACAAAAAACAGTAGTTGTAATAAGATTCTTTGAGGTCCTATTGCTGGTTCTGGGCCAACAAAAGTAGAACCAGAACATATTCTAGGTTACGGTACTTTTTTGTTGGTTACAGTGATCACCCATTTCATTACCTTTGATCAGTGGTTAGAAAATCTATATTTTTTTATGTAGCCAACTACAACTACTTTGTTACAAATGTAGTTAATTTCATCTAATTTTTTTTTAAATGTAGTAACTACGAACTACTTTTGAAATGTAGTAGCTACTTAAAAAAAATAAAAAGCTTACACCGCTTGAGGTTTAAAGAAAAGTCCGAAAAGTGATTTAGATTGATAAATGAGCTCCGTTGAACACGGAATGTTACTAAAAAAATTGAACCTCCCTCCTATTTTGCCCCAATTTGTCCTGAGAATTTTTTTACAATTTACAAGAATATTTGTCACAAGAAAGGATTCAAAAATTGAAAGAATCAAGCCTTCAAATGTTTAATAATTTCTCGCCAGCAAATATTTAATTCAGGAAAAGCTAGAAATTTAACAAATCTTCATTATTTTCTTAATTATTTGAAGCTTTTAATTTCCTTTAAGAAATTAGCTGCAGATACAGATTTAAATTCCTCTTAACTTCAAACACATACACATATTTCATAGATTTTGATCCAGAGTTTCCATTCTCATTTGAGGATATGGCTATGTTCTGAGTAAAAAAAAAGGTGGGGTAAATTGGTTGTAATTCATAATGGCTACAGACTTCATAGTAGCTTTGGGAAAAAAACAGGATACAAAATTTGAAATATTAAAAAAAAAAAAAAAAAAAAAAAACAGAGTACATAAAAACCAATACAAATATAATATTGAATCCTATATTATTTTGAAGCATCACGATGAAAGGTACATCATCAAATGTTGCAATCAAGTTCATGGATGCAATTTTTTTTTTGTGTGTGTGTGTGGGGGGGGGGGGGGCATACTGGAAACATTGGAAGAAAAAAGTCTGCAAGTGGCATGGCTCCTTAATTGTTCTTTTAATTTCAACTAATTAGAAGTAAATTTTAAGCTCAAAGTCTGCCCACTTTCCTACGCCACTGATGAAATGAAATAAAAAGGTTTTTTCACTTCTACAAAATAATCTCAAAAAATTTAATAATAGACTTTTAATTTTGTAGTATACAGATAAACTCAATCACTTAATTAGAAAAAAAAAGAAATATGAATGTGTCTATGGTCAGCTCGTATTTTTATGGTTATTTCTCAAAGCGTCCGTGGACTCTGTAAGATTTGCACCATTCAGATTGGATTGAATCTTGTTTCTTTCTTTCTTCTTTTATTTATTTATTTTTTAAAACAAATTTAAAAGTAGTTTTCAGAAATCGCTACAAACTATTTTCTGTATTGCGCTACTCACTACTCTACTTTTTTTAAAAAAAGTAGTGCACTACACTACAAACTACTCAAAAGCGTAGCTACTACAGTAGTTTCGCTACTTGTAGTGCGCTACTTCTGACCACTGCCTTTGATACCAGAGTAAACAAGTACCTAATAGAGAAAGGTCTTATTAAGATTTGCAAGAGTACAAAGCCTATTTGTGAAAAGGTTTTGTTTTTGTGGTTATAATGGTTAATTATTTTTTCTGCATTCACTTAATATTAGTATAAATTTGCTTTTAAGTTCTTGCAGCTTCAATAATGCCTCTCTTTTAACAATCTCTAGCTTCCACACTATCAACTGGCTGGAAATTTTAAATCTGGCACTTACTTAGTATTTCTCACACTTTTCGCAAAGTCACTTCTACTCTAAGCGACTTTAATTAGCAGCCACTTAATAGGGCAGTAGCCTGTGACGTCATGCTGGGAGACAAACAAACTCCGCATGCGGATGACAACTAAACATACTCAAAACGTCGTCTGCTTTTCTTACCCAAGATTTGCTAAAATCTTTTTTCTTGTAAATTTGACTGCTATTTTGGCCCGTTTTTTTTTTTTTTTTCAAATAGGTGTGTTTTGTTTGTATTTCATACTGATTTTTCATTTTCAACGCATCAATCATTTGAAAAATATATTATTTACTAAACTCTCCGAGTTTTTAACCACTGAGTAGAATAACAACAAACTGTCTGCTAATATGCTTGTTTTGATAGGATTTGATTTTTCTTAATGCATTAAATATTCAAAATGTGTATCTATCGATCCTTCTTTTTATTTTTTTATATTTGTACCGCAAGTTAGACGCGTATCAGTTTAAAATTCATTTTTGCTTAATAAATAAGCATCCTAATTGTTAATGATCTTGATTTTATCAATGTATACTCCCTTTACTTTGTTATGAAGGCTTTCAAAACACTCGGAATACATTTTACACTTTAAAAAAGGCTAAAAAAGTAACTGCGCACTTGCAATCTATACTACACATATGGTAAACATGGCGTTGCTTGCCCTCCAGGAACGGTTGCTAGGTTCCGTTGCTATGCAAAAAGCACGTGGCTGCTACTGCCCTATAAAAATTGCATTATAAGGAGTTAGTATTTATTTTTTAAGTTTTTAGTTGGAATGAAATAGGGAAAAGGTTATATTTTCGAGTGTCATTAAGTTTCGCTCAGGAAAATTTTGCTCCTCATGTTAGATGATCCAAATTAGAAGTTCATTTTTGTACTAAATTCCCAAATTATATGTAAGTAATAGAGTATTTATTAAAAAAAAAAAAAATCTTTCATGTTCTTTTTGGAACTTTGGGACAAAATGCATATTTAAAAAAAAAATACATATTTTTAAAAAATGGTGGTAAAATCAAGCAAAAAGTTGCCACTTCTCTGGGTCCTGAGAAAAAAGTTCTGTACTACATTATGAAAAGTGAATTCACAAATTCACTCACTAAAAGATATTTCTTAAGTAAGTCTAAATCTTAAGAAAATATCAAAATAGAAAACATGATTCGGATGCTCTCAAACAATGGGTCCCTGGGCACTTGCAGAAATTAGGGACAGTACAAGAAATAGCCATGAAATTTACAGAATCTTTAAATATTATTGTTAGCAAAAATGATTACATTCTAATGACAGGATGAAATTCTTTAGAGCTATCAACACAGTTAAACATCGAGTGGTAGAGATTCTGCTGTGAAAAAGATTAACAATGATACTATTTTTACGATACAATGTACATACCCATCAGTGCAGCCTGAAAGTAAGAATGGACTTTCATGTGGATGCCATTGTAATGCTTGAACCTAAAAATAAATAAATAATAATAATATTTTTCGTGCATTAAAATAGGAATAGTACAAAGCCCCAAAGCAGAATACTTTGTGATGTTTTGCAACGTAAAATCATTTGATCAAAACTGTTCTGCAAGTACTTTAAGCACTGTACAGTTCAAGTAGAAACATGACCGTTTTCAAAAACCATGATCCTGAAATCAAAACTGTTTCATACAGGACTATATGAAAAGAGTATTTGTTCAGTATTCAGTCTTACTGCAGAAGAAGGCCTGAAGTTAAAATTCCAGCCACACATTCTTGACAGAAAATGTAAAACCCTTCATTATGTCTGCTCATCTAAACATCAAAGAGCTCTAAATGCATTGACAATGCATTAGAAGCAATGTTTTCACTTAGAATAACAGCACATGGCCAATAATGAGACCAAGTCTCGGAGGCAGGACGCTTAAGGGGCAAAAACAGGTGTAGTCAAACATTATTTTCTGCACATATCTTTTTACTAAACATGTAATTTTGTGCAAATTCCGCAGATTTTGTCCAGCTTGAACTAAATTTAAAGTTCCTGCAAATGTCGCAAAAAAATCGACTTTTTTATTTTCTGCCTAATAAGTATCATTTGCAGAAATTGTTCTGAATTTCTGTGAAAATTGTAACATTAGTTAGAAAACAATTAGTTAGAAATTCTACAAATTTCTGCAGAAAATTTTCAGAATTTTCTCTCACATTTGAACAGAATTGTTCTGCAGTTCAGGTATCTGTTCTGCGACGTACGTTCCAAATTTAGCAGTATTCTGCTTTGGGGGTACAAAGTGATTCATAGATTTCAATCTTGCCAAAATTTAGAAACATATCTTTTATGGATGAAAATCCGTTTAATCACAAATATAATTTAGTATTGTGTGGATAGGGGAGCCAAGATTGATATTAGAAGATAACAACTTGGTTAATCCTGACTAGGAGTAATTATTTACAAGTGGAGAGTAAGCAAGAAAATGGAGGTTCGCAAACCAATTATCTAGTTTATATTTATTGTTGCTTACTTTGAAACAAAGTGACCACCTTGCTTGCATGTGATGCATTTTTAGTTTAAAGCAGCATCTCCCCACTTTTTTTGCCCACCAATTGATAGAATTTAAACAACGTTTTTGTGTGTTTTTCCTTTTTCTTAACATAAGAAACTGAAACATAAATTAATTTTTACTGCAATTTATTTACAACAACATGTAAATCTAAAGATATAACACATACCATTATTTTCCTACTATCTATAAGTGTGGAGAAATCTTTGAAAAAAAAAAAAAAACCTCACCAGAATATCATTAAAAAAAAGTGAGATGTCCAACATTAAATTATAGATTCTAGGCTATAAAAAAATGGCGCTATGTAAATAGCACTAAGAATTTTTGAATGTCATTTTGTATAGATTTTGTTATTTTAACGATTTATTTCTCTTAATAAAAAAAAAAAAAACGTTTAAAATGCGAATAGGTAAAAATCTAAGGACCGGTGTAGGTTTTTCATGAAGCAGTGTCCCTCTGCCCTCGGTAAATGGGGTATTTCTTCTAGTGCCTAGCAATTATTTTAGTATTTTCTAATATATTTGAAGCCAAAAAACAAATATCTTGCAATATTTAATGTAAACTACTCAGGAGAATTTTCTTTTAAAAGTTTTTAAAAAGTAAATGTCTAAGTGGATTTGTGAAAAAGAAGAAATAATCACAAAGGAATAGATTACACCCCCCCCCCCCAAAGCACAACTTTCTCTGGTTTACATTCATGAACCCCATTCTCCTAAGTTTTTTTGTTAAAACTGAGCTAAACTGTGTCTGGGTTATTGTAACATGACATAACTGTGTCTGGGTTATGGTAACATAACTAAATAACTCCTTCCAAGCTACATTGCTATATCTGCCTTTATTAAAGCGAGATAAAAATAGTTTGATAATTTTCGCTTAAAAATATAAATTACATACAAAATTATTAAGATATAAATTGCTTAGAAAATTAAAACCTTTGGAATAAAATTCGTTAAACAATGCATAAATAAAATATTAATTTATGCTATATATGGTTTTTAAGATTATTTATTAGATTAAAATTTTTTTTCATTTGTTTGTGAATTAATACATTCTTTAAGATCAGCTTTTGCTTTAATATTTGATTTTTTAAAAACCCGATTTGCAGTAAATAGCTATCTTATTAGGACATTATTGAACTAACTTAACCCATTAATGCCTGACATGTTTTTCCAAAGATATTTTGTATACTGGTTACAAACAGTGTTTAATGGACAAGAAAAATAATAAAAAAATACTATGTAAAAAATATTTTTTTTATTAAGGAAAGAAAAATCGTCCCTTAAAAGTTATGATAGATCCCAGAGGGTACATACTTTTTTTACTAAAATTTTTTTTCTGCCTACGATATAATATTTAAAAAGACATTTTATAAAAAGAAATAAAACCAGCAATTAACATAAACTGGAAAGCTGGGAATAACTTTGAAAACGTAACTTTTTTTCTTGAGATTGTGAACGATGTCATTTTTGATAAATATCATATTTAAACTGCTACAGAACACACTTTACAATGGTTATGTGCTGCAATATATTAATAACGAATTGAAACAATACCAAGGTTCTGATTAAACACAATTATTTGGTTGAAATGTTCATTTTTGGGAAATTAAGACCCGTTTTTGGAACGTCCCTAGAAAGGGACGCTAGGCATTAATGGGTTAAGCATAAAAAAAGTCATATGATTAAATTTAAATGAAGAGTTAATTTTATATTGCTTGATTTTTTTTCTCACATATAATGGTATGGAGTATCATAGATATGGAAAAGTCTCAGGCTTTTTGACTTCCTCAGGTTGACACCTTGGATATGTATTTCAATTGATAATATTAAACAGGAAATACTTTCCATGATTTAGTAATAAAAGCGAATCAAGACCGTTAAGTGGGCAATAGCGAACCAAGATAGAAAACTTAGTTTTTTTTCACCAATTGTTTGATCTTCTATTTGCAAGAAATTTACATACTTACTTTATTAGGATGGAATTTCAGTTTGTTCATTAACTTTGCTTCTGTTAGATCCCACAAAATTATTGAATTATCCGCAGAGCCACTTGCTAATAAATTTCTAAAAATTAAAATGAAATACAATCATACTTTAAGTTTTAAAGCATATTGTAAGTGTATAAAATGCAATTAACAAGCTTTTGTTTTGAGGTAAAACTTTTAATTAAAGTTTAAATTAAAAATTTCTAAGATTTTTCCAGAATTAAGTTATAAATTTTTTCCTTGTATAACAAAATATATTTTAGAAAAACAAAGTCAGTTACAAAACAGATACAAAAAGAAAAGAAGTTACATACAATTACTTTTTATTAAAAAACTTAGTTTTAATTTAAATATTTCAAAAGATTTTGCTTTTCAATATATAAATATTGTGAGGAAAGTAATATAAAACATTTATTAATCTAAACTTGCAACTGTCTAATGAGATATTATTTTATTCTAGAGTACATCTCACAATTATTTTTGATCAGTTGATCTCATTTGAAGAAATATTCACTGTAGTAATTTTTATTTTAGAAATTTAAATTGTGATATCTTTAGAATATGCAAAGATACATGGTCATCATCAGTAAAAGATGCACCCCATCAGTAACAATTATAAACCGCAAATATTTTTCAAAAACTAAATACATCAATACTTAAAAATAAATAAATGATAAATCTTACCTAACATGTTTATTCCAACTAAGACTTAAAACAGCATCTGTATGTCCAAGTTTTCCCTTTAACTAGAAAACAAAACTGCTTTAAGAATCAAACTGATCAAAGTCACACGAAAAATGATAATTAGTAACATTTGTATAAAACTAGGAAACCAATATAATTCTTAGAGTAATCGGAACTACGAAACGTGCTAGACTACTTCCAAATCTGAAATAATTTTAAGTTCAGAGTTTAACTAAGAGACAGTTAAATTTTTATTCCCAGTGCATCTTAGCTGAATAACGAAGGTAGGGGAATATGGGTAAAAGGAATCTTAAGCCTATTTAGTCACCAGATAAATTATTTCTCAGAATTATAGAAAAAGTGAGAAACATATTTAAGAAATTTCCTTGAATAAGTTAATTACTGAATACATAATGCAATAGCACACAAACTCTATTATTAGGAGGAAAATAAATGAATGAATATAAGGAATAAGAAAACACGTGAATGAATAAATAACCAGGTGAATCAATAAATGAAGGAAGGTAAATGAATTAGTTAATACATGAATATGTAAGCAGTTTAATAAATAACTGAATAAGTGAACAAAATGAACTACTGCCCTTTGCTCCATGTGTACATGGAAAATTGTATTAAACATTTAAAATCCAAAACAAGCCTAATATTAATGAAACAAGTACTGCACTGCATATTAGTAAACATTCATTAATGTTTAAAAGGCTCAGTAAAAAAACTTGATCATTTTAAAATAGCAAAAATTATTTTTGATAGATCACAAAAGATATGAATATGTGTATGAAATTTTGAAAATTACTTGCAGCGTTACTTTCTTCCCTGATCCAAAGAAATTTACTTTTTGATTGGAATCAACTATAGGCTTAAGAATATAATTAAATATTTTACCACTTCATTATGTATTGCTCATTTTGCCCAACATTCGTTCCTTCTACGTTCTAATTTAGGCCTGGATAAAACAATATGTTTTAACAATTTCAGTTTTTGTGAAGTGAATTATCAACATAAAAAGGCTATCTCACCTTTTTCTTTTTTTGTTTTCCTAGTTCATACTCTGGCTCTAAAATGTCAACAACATCAAGGTCCCAAATTTTAACAACTGGAGTCATATCACCTACAGCTAAATAATTACCTAAAAGAGAATTCAATCAGAAGAATTACATGAATTATGCATTAAAAAAAAAAAAAAAAAATTGGTCGCAGAAGATAAACTATAGCTTACTTTCAGGGGATGTCTTACATTTTCAGGCATAATGATTAATATTTGTTTGTGCTCAAAAAATGTTCATTCCGATTCAAAAATGCATTCATTCAAATCCAAACAAGAAGTTCTGTCAAGAACTAAACGAGCCTACTTTCCCGTACATCGACATCGGCATTCTCGCATCTGATCATTATTCTCTTGATTATCTGAGACTGAAAATTATGTCAAACATACCTTTTTAGCACTTAGAGCTGATTTCGAAAAGCAAAATATGCCTCTCTCATCAGATGAAATAGACATGTAAAAAGTAATTAACGAGTAAATAAAGTTTTGTCACACCTTTTAAAGAGTAACTGTTACAGCTCCTTCGTAGAAAAATCCTCCATCGTTTTCAAAAAAAAAAAATAATAATAATAATAATAATAATTTAAAAAAAAATAAATAAAAGTACAAAGATCATCAAAACACATTTTATCAAAGAAAGAAAAAAAAAGAAAAAGAAAAAAAATCGTCCGTTAATAAAATGTCCGGAATTTCACTTTTAATACGTTGCCAGTTGTTAAATATAAATAAAGAATAAAATGTTCTCGTGAATGAAAAATTTGTTACAAAAAAAAAAAAAAAAAATCGTCTGCAAAAAAAAATAATAATAAATAATAATAATAATAAATAAATAAAATAAAACAAATGAATAAATAAACAAAAAATTGTCTGTACGTTCAGTCTTTTTTTTTCTGAGCCTGCATTTCTGCCATGTTCACGGAGTCGGAGTCGGAATCAGAGTCCTCACAGAAGATTACTTAGAAAAGTACTTTACAAACATTATTTATCAAAACCATTTTCTTACAAAGTTAGTTTGAAGGAAATCCGACTTTAAGTTCAGGATCAACATACAACTTAAATTCCCCATAGACGCTAATGTAATTTTTTTTTCTGAACGGTTCACTATTGAACGAAAAATGGTTTGAATCAAAAAGCGAAATATGGGAATGTATGGGAAAGTATCTCCGAGATCTTTCAAACAAAAAAAAGTTTATTCCATTCGGACGGTTCACTCAAAAGTTATTAGGTGGGGAAAGGTTGCTTAAAAGGTTCAATGTTGAACGAAAAATTGTTCAAATCGGAAATGTAGATACGGGAATGAAGTATTCTTGATGAGATATTTCGAACGAAAAAAAGTTTGTTCAAATCGGATTGTTCACTCAAAAGTTAGCATCGCGGGATAGGTTGTTTGAACGGTTCAAAGTTGAACCAAAAATTGTTCAAATCGAAAAATCACATATGGGAATGAGCTGTACTCGCCAAGATCTTTCGAACAAAAAAAAGTTTATTCAATTAGGACGGTTCACTCAAAAGTTATTAGGTGGGGAAAGGTTGCCTGAACGGTTCAATGTTGAACCAAAAATGTTCAAATTGAAAATTTAAATACGGTAATAAAGTATCCTTGCCGAGATGCTTCGAACAAAAAAATGTTTGTTTAAATCGGACTGTTCATTCAAAAGTTAGCATCGCGGGACAGGTTGTTTGAACGGTTCAAAGTTGAACCAAAAATTGTTCAAATCGAAAAATCAGATATGGGAATGAGCTGTACTCGCCGAGATCTTTCCAACAAAAAAAAGTTTGTCCAAATCGGAATGTTCATTCAAAAGTTATTAGGGGGGACAGACAGACCGACAGACCGACTGACGCACAAATTCCCCATCTCAATACCCTACTTTCAAATTTTTAATTTTTCGATATTCATTTTACCTTTTTATTTTTTTAACTTGAAGATATTTTTCGGACTTGGCGATATTTTTTTTAACTTGGCGATATTTTTAGATGCATTAAGCTACTTTTAATACTTTTTTCGTCTTTCTTTTATTTTTAACGGGAAAGTAGGCTAAAAAGATTATTTCAAGTTCAGTACATTTATTCTTGTTCCTAAACGTTGACTTCTAACATGATGTATTTAAAAAATACTGATTATTCTAATTTCTCACAAGCATGACTGATCTATTTTAAAGTGTATCTTTGGTACATTTTGCTCTTGATTGAACAAGAAAAAGGCACCCATCTTGTTCTCAGGTTATTGGACGCCCATCTGGCTGTAGTGTCATAAGAAGTAATTTGGAATGACGATATTACCTGGGCCTATTTCGGGGCAGAGCTGATGAATAATTATGTTAGGCCTCTCACTGAGTCTTGTTTTTGGGAAAGATTATATGATGTGATTTGATAAGATTTTAATGTAAAATAAACTGACTTATTCAGAATGACTGCAAAAGTAAATAAATTAATTAGTACCATTAAAACCATAATACTTTGTCAATTTCTTGACAAAGTATTATTTACATGCATCTAAAATTTTAAGCTAATGATAAAATATTCTTTTTTATTAGACCCCTGGATTTAGTATATTTTGAGAGTTTTATAAGATCAACAAAAGTAGACTGTGAGGAAAGTATTAATGAACAGAAAGTAATTAAAATATAATGCAATAAAACTTCATAGAATTGTTTATTAAACTGAAAGTATAACTCATAGATCATAAGAAATATAAATAATGTTAATATTACATATTTTATCACTTAGAGAGACATCTCAGACACAGTAATAATTTAAAATTATGAAGTAATACAAAACATTTTAATTATAAAATTTGATCGCATTCTTCTATTTGGAAAAAAAAAAAAAAAATACCTGGTTTCTCGTCAGATGCGTGAAAGTTTAACCATTCTAATGCAATAGGGTATGCAGGGAGAACTATATCGTGGTGAACATAAAATGCATCATCATCTTTATTGTAAACTGTTTAAAAAGTAATAATAAATTACAAATAAATATGATACATACAGAAAATTCAAAAAATGGATTAATAACATTGCACAATCAAACAAATGCTGCTGAATATTTTAGCACATGACAATAAAAAAAATAAAACTTAAGTACCAGCACTCCAGATTTCCTGCATTACGTAAACTCATAGCATTTCTTTCGTAAATGCATCCTAAAACAGACAGCATAGTATCGGCAGACGTATTTGATTAAAATTATGAAAAACACTAATTTTACAATACTTTACATTATTCTGTCATTTTACTGAATTTTTTAAATTAGCACATTTGAGATGCTACTTCTGAATAGGTATATTTACTCCATTGCATTATTTTATGATTGCATTCTTCATTTTACATTTTATTGGATTCTTTCGGAAGTTGTATGATATTAAAAAAGAAAAAAAAAAGGGTAAAAATGGCTTTAAAGAAGTTGATTGAATAAAACGAATCATTAAAAAAAAAATATTTTTGAAAAAAAAATTGAACCGACTTCGGAACTTCACTCGGCAAGTGCTCTAAAAAGTAAAAAATTAATTTTATTCTTTGAACACCATCGACACTACATTTAAACATAAGTTTTGAGGTCGACGCAAAAACAGTATATAGAATCATATGAAACTATAATTTAACTATATATATAAATTGCAATGAATCCAGGTTCTTTAATCGCATCCGCATACACTATATTGACAACCACATGTTTATGTAATGGTACAAATATTCAGCTCTTAATTTTTAATGGTTTCTCTGAAAAATGTTGGCAAAATGTAGTTAAACATCATTTCACCTATAGTTTTTGCACCGACTTCAAAACTTATGTTTAAATGTAGTGTCGATGGTGTTCAAAGAATAAAATTATTTTTTTACTTTTTAGAGCACTTGCCGAGTGAAGTTCCGAAGTTGGTTCAATTTTTTTTTCAAAAATATTTTTATTTTATTCTTTTTAGTGTAAATGTACATATGAAATAAGGTAATGTTTCCATTACAAAACTTCACCAAATTTGCTTAAGTAAATGCTTCATAAAATAAACTGTGTAAGGAAAAAAAAGAAAGAAAGTATCAACGCGTCTAAAATTTTAAACGATTGACACTAAAAAATAATCTTTATTATTCTCTGGTATTTATTTGTGTACTAGTTTAATCAAAGGCTAAATATTAACGGCTTTTCAACTAATTTATATTTCAAAACAACACTAGATTCTCGCGGTTCATAAAATTTTACGACGTATTACGTACGTGTCCCGCTGTTTGCTTCAGTTAAGCCTTCATTCAAAATTTTCATTATCATTATAATAATTGTTTCATATCAATCACGTTTTGTAACAATGGATTTCATATTTAATCATTTAGGACAAATTGCTTTAAATTTGAGCAAAAATTTGGAGATTTTCCTCACGTTCTTCCGAATTCCTTTATCAAACCTTATGTTAATTAAGACTAATAAAACCTGAAATATTACAAATCAATTAGTACCTGGTACGACTTTCAGTTCATTGGAGTTCAGGAGAAAAAAGCAGGACATAGAAAGATACTCGGTTTAAAATTTTCAAAAAGACCATAGAAATGAATTTCATTATGCAATACAGAGAAGCCTGGCGTTCAAAATGGTCATTATTACGATTACTGTGATCCCATTTTCTTTTTCGAAAGATTTCTGCAGGTTCCCGTTATTGAACCCGGACCACGAGAGGATGGGACCAATCGGAAAGAAAGACCTTTCCAACAAAAAGAGAATTTTTGAAATCCGTCCAGGCATCTTCGAGTAATCTTATAACATACAAAAAAAAAAAATTTCTCCGACGAATTGTATAACCTCCTCTTTTGTTGAAGTCGGTTAAACAAGCTTAATTAAATTGTAAAATAATTTGCCAACAAGCCACTATTACAAGTTAAATCAAATAGAAACTTTAAGCATGAGGCACAAACACTCACACTTACTCCAAGGTCTCCTGAACCAACCACTGCATGTGTTTTAACCAGTTGGATGGGGCCCTATAGAGCCCCCCCCCCCTTTTTGATTCAGACTAGGAGCTGAGCAACCCCTGGTCTAGCACCCTCAGACGTATTGATTTGGAATAGGAACTTCGAGGACTTTGCGACTACAAACATATTTAATATGCCCTAGCCACCAACAGTGAACATAGTGGATCTTCGATCGGCTAGGATCAAACCCGGGACCCCCCCTACTTCGAATCTATCGCCTTACCAATCGGGCCACCACAGCTTCATGAGGCGCAAACATGGTGGCTAAATTAACAATATTTAACAAAATTTCTGGACTATCTCTAAGCCACTATGAGCAACATATCCTAATCCGCTCACTCAAGTAAACAGCAGTATCAGCATATTTTTTGTTTTTCATTCTTTTATCTAAGCTTTACTGTACAAACTTGCTCATTTAGTTACTGCTGAAAATAAAGTACAACACAAACCTCAAATTCTATACTCAACTGGTGTTCATGGAATCAAAAACTAGTTTCTTTCAACATCTCAACAACTAATTTTTATAGATACTGCGGTTTACCTGTCCAATGCTCATGATAGTATTTTATTCTTATCTTGAAATATCTTGAATAAAATATAGACACAATATCTATTTAAGGGCACCCTGAAGTCAAATCTTTGGTAGGGCAGAAATTCTCAATTTGCCAAATAAAACTAAAATTTTGTTGAATGATAAAATACACAGATAAATTTATCTAATGAAATGGGATATTCAAGCGTTTAAAAGTTAATTTTGCCATTATCCCCAAATTTGAAATTGTCAGACAAAATTAGCTGAGTAAGGAATTTTTTTGGAATGCTGCAACAACCTCTTGTGAGCTCCCATTGGGGCAACTCTGTATCTATTACTTTTCTTTTTTTTTTTACACCTTTAGCAACTATTAATGTTGAAAGAAAATCTATAGATAATATTTCATATGAATAAAATACTAATTATTAAATGAATAAACAAATAAAACAATTCCAAATATTGCAAATCTCTAATGATAATAAAGCTGAAGGTTGGTCTGTCCGTCTGTCTGTCACGCGCGTAGCGCCAAAACGGTTCGTCGATTTTCATGAAATTCGGCACAAAGTTAGTTACAAAGTAGTAGCATGGGGTTATGCACTACGAAGTGATTTTTTGAAACATTTTTTTCGTTCTTTTTCTATTCTAATTCTTAGCAAAAATTCGATAAAATAGGGAAGAAATATTTCATACACATTTTCAAGTCTGATGTCATTCGAAAACTTGAAATTTTCTGCTAAAAATGATGTCAGTTTAAAGTTTCTACGATCATTAGAAGAGATGTAATAATTGTTTTTAGAATCCCAGAAATTCAAGGCTTACCTTCAGCAAAGTAAGCCAAACGATTCTAAAATGGTTAAGTTCGAGAATAAAATTTGTTTGAAAATAAAGATGAAATGAAATATTTTATCAACGGAAATCAACTTTTCATGTTGTTACCATGGTAACGTTTTTATTTTGTTTATTTGTTTTGTCCTTTTTCCTGTAATATTTTTTAAAAAATGTATTTGTTTTTGTAGCAATCCAAACTCCAAGCCTTATTAAAATTAGTCAAATGAAATATAATAAAACCGTGATAAGATGGCACCTGTCAATCAAATGAGAAATCGAGTCCTTAAAATAGGTAGAGAAGGAAGAAACTGACACATACCATTTTTGTGAGTTTAGAGACATTTTGGCGATCTGACAAGGTGTATAGAAGAGGGAATAATTCTTTAACCAAATGAGGTCAAAAAAAGAGACAACATGATAGTAAACCATTCTAAATTTATCGTCTGTAAAAACATATTTTACTTCATTATTAATTTATTTCAATATAAATTGCAGAAAATGGCTTGAGTGAACGAATTTAGCTTTTAATTTAGCTTTTACTGGTTGATGTTTGTCTATGTTTATTGTTTTTTTTATCATTGTGAAAAATAATGCATGAAATTTCTATGACTAATATTTAAAATTTTTTGGATCAGTTGAGTTTAAAAGAAAAAAGTGCTCCAAATATATTTTTGCAATGTGATTATTTATTGTTGGACTGTAATTTGCAGCAGTAATTGCATTTAATAAATAATAAAAGACAATATTAAAAGTTAATTTTTTGGCAACTTTTTTACAATTTGGCATTTAATTCTATTTCAGTATATTTACTTGTATCGTAGGGAAATAGCAGCAATATGTGATAATGCTCAGAAAACATTTAAATACAGAGCCTCAACTATTTCTTTCATCGCCTTAAAAGCTATTTGTGCCACATAGCATTTCAGATATTTTGTATCAGTGAACTTACCATAGATTTCTAAAACACTACTATCATCTTCTATGTGCCCAACTGCTAATAAATTATCTGTGTCCTTTATGATAAAGTCTTCTTTTTCTTCTTCTTCATCTTCCCATTCCTAAAAAAAAGATAGCTGATATCAAGGAAATAAATTTTGTTGCAGCATTTTGAATCAAGTCAGCATGAATTTATGCATGAACATTTCTAGCAAATATTACAAATACTTTTTTTTCTTTTTTTTTTTTCAAAAAAAATAACTCAATTACATTATCAAAATTCTTCAAATATTTTTTAATATTGTAAAGAGTATTTCAAAAGCAATATTGATGAAATGAAATCATTAGAATAGCATAAAATTAAAGGGAATATATAAGTTAACAGAAAAGCATTCTGAAAGTTTAATTATTTGTCACATTTCTTGATTAAAGCATACAAGGAGAAATTTAAATTCAGTACTGCTGGTTAGGGTGGAGCGAAATACAAAAATTTTGGCATTTTTTTCTGTAATACCCGGCAAAAGCTGTGCATGCGTAAATACAAAACACGTGTAAAATATTATCAAGTTTGAACAACTCCTTTAGGGTCCTACCAGGGCTTGAATTTCTCTAAAAATACGAAAAAATGTCAATTTTCAAAATTTTTTTGGAAAATATAAATAATCACCATTTTTGTTCTATAACCATTAAAATGCTTCTTTTTAACCCTATTTTCATGCATCTTCAAAATTATTTGTATTCTATTCAGTATTAAATTCGTACATAAACCGTAAAGTTCCGTGAAATTAATCAAAAATTGACTTTTTTTACTATTTTTTGCACATAGCAATAATTCTTTTGTAATCCAGATTCTATTTTTTTGCAATGAATGGGCAAAATGCAGCTTTTAGTTGTAAATGCAATTATATTTCGTTACATTGACAGCCCAGAACGCTCTGCAAGGAGGTAGCTGCATTTCGGGTGTCATTCTGCCTTTCCCATCCACCCAGCCACGTTGTTTACATATTTTCAACACATTTATACGGATGCAATTACTATCTGATGTTAAACAGGTTTCTCCTTTTGAATCAAAGTTTGAAGTTTGACTCCTGACTCAGTTTTTACCTTGACGATTGCGAGCATATAGTTTTTCATTTAAATTCATATCTTGTCTCTTCCTTCAATAGCAATCTGCCGTTTCACTAACCAGTTTTGAACCCTTAAAACAGTTGGAGTGTAGAAGAGGTACACTTATTGAATCACTGATAAAGTAAAACTTGTTTTTAAAAGTTGTCTTATTAACGTTGAAAGGAATCAGTGGAAGGTACCATAAACAGGGATAAAAGTACTTGATGGACATTGTCAATGTAATACAGAAAGAAAAAAGTGACCCTGATCTCACTATCAAAAATTGGAGACCTTTCAGTCCTTGGCTTTTATTAGTTCGAGCTAACAGAGTTATGAAGCTGTTGATTTTCAAGCTGAGTTTCTAATGAGATAAAGCTCCTCGTCAGTTATATCATTAAAAAATATGCTTCTGTATAGTTTAAGAAATTAGAAAATTTAAAAAAAAAAGAAAGAAAATTTCCATGGAGCTGTAAGCATATTAAAAATTACACATTCTATAAAAGTTTAAAACTATAAGAATAAATTGACTGGTTAATGTTTACTTTCCTCCCATTAATGATGTCAATTTAAAAAATCTCATATTTTGAACTTTCAAAAGTGATGAAAGTTCTCATTTAGTTATCAAAGTGTTTTCTGATGTTGTATGCCTTTCCGTAACCCAACTCCTTTACAGTTTGACTATCGTCCACTGCCGTGCATGGCCAATTACAAGTTCTCAAAATTAACAAACAGGCATTTCTTCGAATCAGCGGATCCACGAAGAAGAGAAGATCATCAATTAAATGAATTATTGATTGCGTAACTTTCATTATACATACAATTCCATGTTTCACGGAAATGTTCTTTCTTTTTTTTTAATTTCTAATTTCCTGAACCTGTATATTATTTAAAGATATAACTGACATGTATCTTCATCTAGAAATTCATCTTAAAAATTAACAGATTCATAACTCTGTTAGCTCGAATTACTGAACGCTATTGACTGAAAAGTCTCTGATTTTTGATAGTGAGGTCAGGGTCACTTTTTTCTTTCTGTATTACATTGACAATGTCCATCAAGTACTTTTAATCTTTTTTTAATCCGTTTTTAAACCTTCGATATCTTCCACTGAGTTCTTGTAACGTTAATAAGTTAACTTTTAAAAAAGAAGTTTTACTTAATCAGTGATTCAACAAGTATACCTCTTCTACACTCCGACTGTTTTAAGGGCTTAAAACTGGTTAGTGATACGGTAGACTGCTATTGGAGGAAAAGACAAGATATGAATTTAAAGGAAAAACTTTCTGGCTCGCAATCATCAATGCCAAAACTAAGTCATAAGTCTAACTTCAAACTTTGATTCAAAAGGTAAAACCTGTTCAACATCAGGAAGAAATTGCTTCCGGAAATATGTGTTGAAAATATGTAAACAACGAATCTGGGTGGATGAAAAATGCAGAATGACACCCGAAGAGCAGCTACCTCCTTGTGGTGCGTTCTGGGCTGTTAATGTAACGAAATATAATTGCATTTACAGCTAAAAGCTGCATTTTCCCCATTCATTGCAAAAAAATAGTATCTGGATTACAAAAGAAGAATTGTGGCTATGTGCAAAAAATGGTAAAAAAAGTAAATTTTTGGTTAAGTTCAGGGAAATTTACGGTTTATGTACGAACTTAATACTGAATAGAATGTAAATAATTTTGAAGATGTATGAAAAGAGTGTTAAAAGGAAGCATTTTAGTGGTATTAGAACAGAAATGGTGATTATTTATATTTTCCAAGAATTTTTAGAAAATTGACATTTTTTCGTATTTTTAGAGGAATTCAAGCCCTGGTAGGACCCTAAAAGAATTGTCCAAACTTGATAATATTTTACATGTGTATTATACTTACGCATGCACAGCTTTTGCCAGGTATTACAGCATAAAATTCCAAAATTTTTGTTTTTCGCTCCACCCTACTGCTGGTTAATTCTCACAAAAGGTGTGATGACCCAAGATTTTTTAGAAGTTTGAAATAGAGTTAATTTTGCGATCATGGGTAAATAATGCAAAATTAGTCGGAATTCCACCTAACGTGTAAATTCAAAAATGAAAAGAAGAGTACCAAACCATAGCGTCTGCAAACTCTCAAGCAAATTCTGATTACTATACAAAAATGCAATGATTGCGATTCCTTAAAGAAATTGCTGCGTTTCTAGCAAGCATTTGATTGGTTTTGCATAATAAATTAAATAAGGAACAATAAAACTGAAAACTGCTAAAAAAGCAATGGCTTACAGAGTCTGTTAGATATTCATCATCTTTATTGTCCACATGAGTGACTACATCGGCAATGTTGAAGAATGGTTTCTCGTCACCTATAATGATATGGAAAGTAAACTCATAACTACATGAAACTACAATAAAAAATAAATTAATCATAACTTTTAAATGAAGACAAAAAATTAATTTAAAAAAATAAAAAGAATGAAACAGAAAGTCCCCTCAATCAAGCTGGTATCTTCAAAAGCTCCTTCTCAAAACTGAATACCATAGTTTGACATAAGTGTATTTGTAATATCAATCTTTATAACCATACATTACCTAAAATCCAAAAGTGAATTTGGATATAAAAAACAAGGTGCATAAAACACAAAGAGTTTAAAGTGAAAATAGAAGTAAATAAAAGTACTGTCGGCCCCGCTTAATCGAATACCGTCGGTTCCAAGAAATTTTATTCGATTAAGCGGGGAACATTTTTTAACCTTTCCATTTTGACAATTTTAGACTCAAAACGTAGTAATCTAGAAATAACAAAGAAATAGCTATAAAAGGAAATAATTAATGTTATTGGTATGGTAATGTTATTGGTATGAAAATCATAAAAAAGTAACTTACAACTTGTGCTACAAAAAATTTGTTTTTCGCCTTTCACTTTTATTTTCTGAAACAGTCCACAATAGTGGTTTGTTTGCTCCAAGGTCTTGTGGGAACACTTTTATTTTATTCTACAGTTTTCTTAGCAAAATGTTTTGCAAAGGAAGATAAAAATATTATTCGATTATCCGGGGAAATTATTCGATTAAGAGGGGATATTTAACATTGTGTCTAAGGGGAAATGTTTGGTTTTGGTCGGTTTTATTCGTATAAGCGGGGTATTCGTTTATCTGTTACCCGAATAAGCGGGGACGACAGTATATGATTAAAGCACGAATAAGTCAGGGCCGTAACCAGGTCTTAGTTTCGGGGAGTGTTTTACCAAACTTATTTCTTGTGAAATCTATAAGTCAATAAAATTTGCGCTCCCCTGGAAAAACTAGAAATCTATCAGTCTAGCTGCCACTTTTAATGAATCAAAAATCCGAACAGAATTTTTTTGAAAAACTAAGCACACTACTGCAGTGCTCGAAATTAGCGGTCGTTAGTCGTATTTTGCAACTTTAAATTTCGTTTTGACGACCGCGATTTTGAAACTGGTCCTCACTTTGACGCCTAACTTTTGCTTCCCTGCCCTTTGCCACCCCCCTCAAGGTTAGTTTTCAGAACATCAACCTCACAATAGCAGCAGAAAAGCGTCCTGCTATTATGGCAGAATCAACCCTGGGCAGGATAACCAGTATCTCCCCTTTCCTCCCCCCAAAGACATCACCAGCACATGCTGTGCCTTTTGTTCCTTTTGCACCCGTTTCCCCTTAATCCTCTCTTCCCCTCCCTCTCCTGGAAATCGCTATTCTGTACTGGTTAATGGAGATTGACTCATCGCACTTCATGTCAATAGAGCTGCAGGTAGAGATAAAGGTTTGGCAAACACCAAACACATACAAAAGAAAAAAATCTCCAACTGTTCAAGCTTTTTTGAAAGTTTAAACTGCTTAGTAAAAGAATTATCTCTCATCACACATTGATATAATTGATGACTTTGACGTGTTTTGCGCTGAAATTTTGCAGTTTGACTTTTTTTAATGCTCAATCTGATTTTCTTATGCAATTTTTAATTAAATCGCCGTAATCGATGCTTCTGAGATTTTTTTTTTACTGTTTGAGTGCAACAATTAATGGCAATTATACAAAAAAACGCTGTAGATTAATTGGTTTTTGTCCGATTTCTTGTTGCACGTGGGAAAAAGGCTTAGTTCATTGCAGTTGTGCAGCAATCTTTTATCATCTGTTTCTCGTTTGTACCTCTTCTAATAATTTCTTAAATTTCATTACGTGCAAAGCCTATTCTACTAAAATACAAGGATATTTTTTGCACCCCTTGTCTTTTAAGCGCCCCCCCCCCCCCGCAAAAAAAGTTCGAATCAAAATTGGTTCTTGCAGTCCAAAACTTCTGCTGTCATGTATAATATTCTTCAATCTGTTTTATGTTGAGCATTTATTTAACATGTCCATATTTTTAGCTCAACATTACTTGAAAATTTGTATCAAAAAAAAAAAAGGGAAATAAAAATATAAAAACATTTTATTAAAAATCTGTTTTTAGCCCTTCCTTTCCCCTCTGAATGCCATTCTGGGTGTTTCAAGTGAAAAAATATGTTCACATGTTTATTATATTTGTAAAAAAATTAACAATTGATCCTCAACGAATAATTCAACATCAAAAAAAAAAAAAACTTAGTCGTATAAAACCCAAACCCAGTGTAGAAAATTATTGAAAAGTGAAGACTGCAGAAAAAAGGTAAAATACAACCAAGTTTATTAGCAAAAAAATATAATCATTCTTTTCTTTTTTTTTTAGAGAAAGAGAGGGGGTATTCGGGGGGGGGGGAGTAAAGGGGTATTCTTTTTATTAAATTCCAATATAGTAATAGCCACATAGCATTCGTATTTGAGATCCTTAAAATTCGAATTTTCATGCCTATTATATAATTTATATAAATCTTAACAAAATTTATGCACCTAATCAATAATGCTTGATTGGTGTAGGTGAAAAGAGAAGGCAGAAATTTTCAACTAACTTTCTTTTATTACATAACGGTGGTTCAGCATTCTGCCTCTCTCGTTTTCCAGAGAGCTACTGACTCATCGACACTGGCGGCGGGGAGTGAGAGCAGTGGAAGTAGTAGTTAATTCTTAGCCAAATCATACACAGAGAAAAAATATTCCACACTCCCCACCGAACTCTGTTTACAGAGTTCTATAAACTGATAATACTAATCAATTAACACTAAAAAATAACTAAGCTAAATAATCACAATATCAAAATACTGCAAAATTAAATCACAACATAAACACTGATATACACTAAACAAATTAACCTTTTGAGTGAATGAGCAAGAATTAATTTACTTCAAGAGGATAGACCAATTGTACTGACCGCTTAAATAAGCCTCTGGGGGTTTTAATAAGGCAGGATCTTACCAGACCGTCTCTACCTTTATAAGTTTCTTCGATGATACCTAAGTCCCATAAAAATTTAGATTTAGATGGTCCTTGTAGAAGAACTACGTCCTTTGCCTTTAGTTCTGCCTTAGGGACAGGAATCGCAAGATTGTGGGCTGTTTTAAGGGCCAGAAGATAGCTGTCTTTCCATTTGGTCCAGATTCTTTTCAATAAGACGACTTGATACCTTTTCCTCTTCGTCAGGCACTCACTACTGTTGATCAATTCCAAGAAGTGTTGAGGATACTTAAAACTGTTTCTGAAGGGATGAAGAAAATGAGCCGGAGTCAGGGCTTCAGGCTCTCCAGCTTCACTGTACACGAAACTCAGCGGACGATGATTCACTACAGTTTCGACTTCAGAAAGGACTGTAGTCATCTCCTCAAAGGTAAGCAAAGCTCGTCCAAGGATCTTCTTCAGAGGATCTTTAATGGTCTTCATCAGGCGTTCATAAAACCCTCCCCACCATGGCGAGAGTTCCATGATGAATTTCCAGGTTATTCCTTCAGAAGCAACAAAATCTTGGATTTCGGGATCTCGAAATATCCTCTTAAAGGAGGATAACTCTTTGTTTGCACTCTTGAAGGTCTTAGCATTATCGGAATAAATGATTCTGCAGTTTCCTCTACGGGCAAGGAACCTCCGAAACGCTAAGAGGAAATTCTCTGTTGACATATTGGAAACTAATTCCAAGTGTACTCCTCTGGTTACTGCACAAGTGAAGAGACATATGTAAGCTTTCTGTCTCTCTTCACCTTCTTTGATGTAGACTGGTCCGGTGAAGTCCACTCCAACCACGCTAAAGGGTGGTGTCATGGCCAATCTGTCTCCAGGAATGGGTGCCGTCATCTGAGTAGCTGGTTTCACGGCAAATCTTCGGCAGATGAGACAGCGCTTGATGAGCTGTTTGATGCACTGTCTTCCCTTAGGAATCCAAAACTTCTTTCTAACTCTAGTCAGAGTGTAGTCTACTCCCGAATGAAAGGATCGTTCGTGTTCTCTTTGTACTATGAGACTTGTTAACGTCGCTTTGTTTGGGAGAAGTACGGGCTTCTTTTCTTCGTACGTCAGGTGATCACCTTCTTCCAAACGGCTTGATACTCTTATGATTCCATCTTCATCCAGGAATGGGGACAGGGTGAAGATAGAAGAGTCTTGGTCAACCGACCTTCCTCGTTGGAGACACTTCAACTCTGACGGGTAGAACTCTGCCTGAACCTCTCGCAAGAGGATTTTCTCAGCTTCTTCAAGCTCTTGCGCCGTTAGGTTTTCTTCAAAACATCTTCTTCCTCTTGCTGCTGATACGAATCTTCTTATCCAGGCCATGATTCTTAGAACCTTCAAGTATGAGCTATACTTAGATGTGTCCAGCAGCTTCTTCTTCGGCTCCACTACGCATTCGTGAACAGTCACATCCTTCATCTCAAGCGTGTGGCGATCTACTTCATGATGTTCTTGTGAAGGCCACTCCTCCTCGGCACGAGACAACCAGTCGGGACCATGGAACCATAGACGTGACTCTCGCAGGACGGAAACGGGAATCCCACGAGAGATCAGATCCGCTGGGTTATCTTTACCAGGCACATGGAACCAATTCGCTTCTGAAGTCAGCTTCTGGATTTCCTGGACTCTGTTGGACACGAACTGTTTCAACTTGAGGGGAGAAGATTTGACCCAACACAGCACAATCAACGAATCCGTCCAAAGGCAAATTTCGTCCACGCGGATAGTAGCACTAAGGGAGTTCAACACTGTTTTACACAGTCTTGCTGAGAGAACAGCCCCCATAAGTTCCAGACGAGGTAAAGTTTGTTGAAGTTCATGAGTCTTTGATTTCAATGGCGATACTCTACCTTTCGCCGATATTAATGATGTTACTATTTTACCATCACGAGTTATGATTCTGAAATAGGATACAGTACCAAAAGCTTTTAAACTGGCGTCAGAAAATATATGAAGTTCAATACGATCTACAATCCTATTCCCTGTCTCGAAAAAGTAGTAACGCGGTATTTCCCACAAATTTAATTCTCTTATATCGTCGCACAACTGTCTCCATGTGGACCCGATTTCTGAAGAAAGAGTTTCATCCCATTCTACGTTTGCCTTCCACAACGATTGGATCAACATTTTTATCCTGATAGTAAAGGGACCAAGAAAGCCTATGGGATCAAATATCATACCCACTACCCTCAAAATATGACGTTTCGTCAAAACTGGCATTGCAATAACCGTGATCAAATTTCTCATATCAAAATAAAGAATGTCCTTATCAGGATTCCAACCCAATCCCAAAACTTTAAGGGGGTAACTACCTTGAGCTAGACTTTTATTCACGCTTTTCCCGTTTTCTACATGGACACCTGAGTTTTCCCACAATTTACAAAGTTCTTTACTGTTACTTTGCCACTTCCTTAACTCCATGCCAGCATCCTTAAATACTTGGGTACATTCAAGGCTAGTCTTTAACGCTTCTTCTACGGTCTGTCTGCCACTAATTAGATCATCAACGTACAGATTTTCATTTAAGATTTGGAAGGTTGATGGTAAGTCCTCAGCATAATTTTTTATGTGTTCTTTTATAGTGGCAGCTAACAAAAATGGGGAACAATTAATACCGAAGAGCACACGGCAAAATCGGTAAACTATAGGGTTTTTCTGGTCAAGCTCATTAATCCAAAAGAACCTAGATACATCCCTATCAATTGGATCAAGTTCTAACTGTAAAAACGCTTGCCGTATGTCTGCTGTAATTGCAATAGGATTCTCTCTAAACCTAAGTAACAAATCCAAAATATCAGGGTATAGATTAGGGCCAACATGAAGACAGTCATTTAACGACAACTCATTATTCGCGTGGCTGGACGCATCAAACACAATTCTTAGCCTACTCGTTACTTTATCGTTCCTGACAACTGCTCTGTGAGGCAGATAAAACTCAACCCCTTTTTGACTATTTTCCTCAGGGACCCTCTCTATAATACCTTCGCGTTCATACCCCTCAATTACTTCTTTATATTCATTAAAGAGATCCAAATTGTTTAGAAATCGCAGACGCAATCTACGAAATCTTTCTGACGCCACTTCAAAATTGCTTTTCAACATTTCTCTTGCATTATCCTTCCACAACAGATTAACTGTATACCTGTTACCATCGAATTTAAGATTAGACTTAAATTGCTTTAATTGTTCATTTTCACATAATGAATCACTCTTATCAACTATACCCAACGTTTCCAAATCATGAAACTTTGACAAATCATTTAACACTACTGCTTTACTGACAGAAACACTAGAGCACAAAACCTCTTTTTCAAATTCACATCCCGCCACGAGCCATCCAAATTGAGACTTTATTGCCGTTAAATGTGGCGTTATTTCAACCCTATCGTTCAGCACAGTTTCCCAAAAAACATCTGCACCTAACAAAATATCGCACTCGCATATTTCTCCTTCACGCGCGCTAACATCTGCAAGATCCAATCCAAGGTCTTTCATTTTCTTTATTATTTTTTCCGAGGGGGTAGAATCGGCGCCGAACTTATAGTTTCGGTTATCAAACATTCCACAACCTTTTTCTTATTGCTTTCTTTTTTGTTTTGTAACTCAACGCGAACCACAGGATATGCTTTTTCTTTCGCACTTTTTGCCCCAAAAGAGAACACTGAAAGATTTTCATGATTTATTGGTTTCAAATCTAAACTTCCAGCTAAGGATTCACTAATGAAAGATCTATGCGACCCTTGATCAAGGAGAACACGTACGTGCTTAGTTTTGGTTCCCGATTTAGCAATAACAGAGCACGTTTGCAACATAACTCTTTTCTGTCCGGCAATATTATTGTGATTTTGGGAAACGGAACTGAACGACTGTGTCTCACCTTTTTGGTCCGATTCTGATACATAATTACAAATTGACTCATGGTGGGATCTAGAACCACATTTACAAATAGTTCTGTTTTTACAAAAACGCCAAACATGATTCTTATTGAAACACTTTAGACATCTATACTCTCTTTTTAACTTTTCTACTTTTTTATCCAGTTCAACATCACACTTGTACTTATCATGAGACTTATTACAAAATAAGCAATTAGGAACAACAGTGTTAAATGCAGCAGCTGAGGCCTGATAGTTATTTCTACGATTGCCAAAGGATGGGTTTTGGTTTTCAAATTTTCTGACCCTTTGAGAACTATTGTTTTGACTCGTCAGCGTAATCGCCGATTCTCGGCATTCTACCTCATTTCTTAGATATTCAATAAGCTCATTAATGTTAAACTCATCCCGAGATTTTTTCTTACGGTTATATTCTAAGCCCATTTCTCCCGGCATTTTCTCTAAAATAACGGGACACAATAAACTACCATAAGAACCCGTTGTCACGTTCAAAGAACTTAAACTTCGAATATGCATCTCACATGTATCATAGAATTTACGTAAACCTTTGACATCACGGGCATCTCTAACACTAGGAATATCTAATAATTTTTTCATATGAGCACTAATTATCAAGTCAGTACGACCAAAACGATCCTTCAATAGTTTCAAGGCTGAGTCATAGTTCACAGCGGTCAACGCAAAACCCGAAACGGCACTTAATGCCGATCCCCCCAAGTAACTTTTTAAATATGTAAACTTTTCAACTTTGCCTAAACAATCATTGCTATGAATGGCATTGTCATACTGGTTATAGAACTCAAGCCAGTTAAGGGGATCACCATAGAATTTAGATAAAACTAATGTCGGCAATTTAAATTGCTGCTGATTTACACCGCCGCCACTATTCGCTATCAACTCAGAATCAGAATGCACAATAGCAGTACTAATGGGAGCGACACTCTGCTTGTTAGAATTTTTTACGTATCTCTCAATTTTTCCTCGAAACATAATAATTTTCTCATTATAATCTTCACTCGTTAATACTTCGTTTTCAATCTCATCTTCCTTTAAAAATCCTAAAATCTCCTGATCTAATTCTTTCAGAGATTGAAACTTCTCGATCAACTGATCGGAATAGGTTAGCAATTCATCACATTGGATGTCCAATGTGTATGCATCATTCAAAACAGCAGCCAACGTATTTTGAATTTTTGTAAGAAGCTTGCTGGTTGCTGCTCTTAATCCAGCTCGCTTTTTCTTAAACACAACAGAGTTTCGCTCTTCAACTGTAGATTCATCTTTATCACTCATTTTTAACTAAGTAATAAGGCAAAGAAATACAATTCAAATTACTCTTACTCATTCACTTTACCTCTACAACTTTTGCGAATCCAAAATCCTTTCCCGGCCGATGCACCATAAAAACAAATGCAAACTAATCATCTAATGCTTGATTGGTGTAGGTGAAAAGAGAAGGCAGAAATTTTCAACTAACTTTCTTTTATTACATAACGGTGGTTCAGCATTCTGCCTCTCTCGTTTTCCAGAGAGCTACTGACTCATCGACACTGGCGGCGGGGAGTGAGAGCAGTGGAAGTAGTAGTTAATTCTTAGCCAAATCATACACAGAGAAAAAATATTCCACAATCAACCTAATTTGGAAATTGCAACCAAGGAAATTATTTTGGCAACTAAGAAAAAAATATCAGGTGCCATTGGCACCTAACTGACTAATACTAATTTCGACCTCTGCACTACTGATATGCGGTGCTGTATGCTGGACATTTTAGACAAAATTGATTGCATTTGAAAATTATTTTTACAAATTCATTCTTCAGGACAATCACGGGTTCTAATTACAGCAAGTCACGAAAGAAAAGCTACACTGTGTTACAAAAATATTAGGTGTCAAATTTGGCACCAAGGTATTGAAATCTAGGTGTGAAACAAAAATTTTTGGTTGCAAAATAACGCTAACGACCACTTATTTTTAACACTTCACTTCCCTCTCCAGGGTCCCCTGCACCTGCCACAACTCATGGTTTAACTGGGATGGAGCCCTAAAGATATACCTCAGAACTCAAATTCTTAATTGGTAGCCAATGGCTATTAAAACCCCAGAAAATGGCGGCCAAATTTTAAAAAATGGTAGCAAAAAAAAAAAAAAAAAACAGGACAAAGGAACTACTCTATACAAACGTATGTAGAAATAACACAAGTAATTGCAAACAAATAAAACATTGAGACAGAAGTGGATAAATTAAAAAATAATAATGTGTCAATTATTACTATGTGCACATATGACAGGTTTTTAAGCAAAATCTTGTCTTCTACTTAATCCAGAATTTCAGGAGCTCTTCCACTACATATTGACAGTATTATTTAAATTATAACAAGAAATGTCCATTTTTTTGGATCCACAATAGAATTTGCAAAGTTTCTTTTGCCACAGGAATTTATTTTAGTTGTAAAAAAATTGTCTAGCATGGAAACAAATCTTTTTGCCTTCATAATTTCAGACTGCAGCTAATGTGGGAGGAAATCACTTTGAACATTGTTAACAATATCTTCTTTTCTCCTTCCTCTTATATCTGATAGCTGGATTTTTGAGGGCAAGAGTCAAACTTAAAAATAACCTGTCATAGTGAAATAACAAAGTAGAAATAAAATAAATTAAATTGTATTTAAATGTTCATGAAACACATCTTTTGAATTTGTAACCCTAGTATGCATTAACACTAAATTTAGAGAATAGTATTTGCCTAAATTATCTTGGATGGAACTGGATAGAGATTCTCGAATGGGCGTCGCCAAACAATGAGCTTACAAAAGTCCTCGACAAAAATTAATAAATAAATAAATAAAGGTTGAAAATAATAATCAATACAAAGTAATTAATGTCTGTATTGTAGAATGACACAGTAGACAGGAGTGAGTGAGTGAGTGATACGGAAGCGGATGCAATCGGATTTTGTAATCAGTTATTCCAAAGATTCCTGGGAGCATATTGGCTTGTTTAAAGTGAATCATAGGGCAAGTTAAAAATTCTAAACCCTGATTGGCCAATACATCGTTCGTCGGCACACGTCATCACGCATTCGATTTTTACAAAAGCCCCCACGAACCAAGAAAGCGGCTCACGCAAACGACTCTCCATTCACCGAGAGGAGCAAGTGACATACGGCCACGACAAAGCGCATCGATGACGTAATGCCACGTCGTAAAGAGCAATGTGGGCGACGCTATCCGCTTAGCGATTGGAAGAAATAGCGAGTCAAAGCGGGAGTACACATCGAAAAACTTTTCCGATTGTTCTGTAACAATTAGGATATGTCAAGATTGCGGGTTGGGAAAGAGGTTATGAATTAGCAAATGGTAGCCAGATTGGTGACTTTAATGGAAATAATGGTCGCCAAAACGTGAAAATTGGTCGCATTTGGCGACTGTGAGTTTTGAGCTTCACCTAAAGAGAACTCTGTTCTTTTAGATCCAGAGCAAGTGTAGAGCAAACCCCTGGTCCGGTACCCCCAGAGGTATCGTTTCCCTAGGAGGACTTTGTGAGTATGACCCTCATTTAACGTCGCCTAGCCACCATAGTAACGACGGTGGATCTTTGATCGGCTGGGATCAAACCCGGTCATGAGTTCAACGCCTTACAGATCAGGCTACCACGCCCCGCCACCTTGTCCTTATAATGGACTCATCAGTCTGGAATAGACGATAACCTAGCTGAGGGCAGATGGTTTTTCAACAAAGCTGAAAGTGTCAATAAACCAGTAGCTAAAATAGAAGTGTTTATTTCAGACTGATGAGTCCAGAACAAGGACTGCATTCTTGAGATGGCGTGTCCAGGTTCTGGCTTTTCCACATGTAAAAGGTCTCATTTGTGCAAATAAATCAAGAAATATTCTAAAACATTTCTTAAGAATAGTTATTTTTTAGTAAAATAAAAGAAAAATTATTAACCTTCCAGTGGGTGCACCATCTTGTCTAAATGATAGGTCAAGTATATTTCCCACACACTACAGTAAAGTCACAAACTTTTGACAGCAACTGAAAGTGGGTCAAAGGGGTAGAATAGGTCAAAGACAGGTGTTTCCAGCACCACCAGCAGGGCCTGATTAAGACATTACTGGGCCCTAGGCCAAATAATTTTTAGGTGCCCCTGTGCTCTGACTTTGCAATTTTAGGCAGCGGGTAAAACAATTTTAGCCATCGACTAGAAACAATTTTAGCCATTTGGGAGTCCTAGTCCACGGCCAAGTTGGTTTATTCAGTAATCAGGCCCTGACCACCAGAACTAAAGGTATAAAACAAAAGTCAACTCTAGTGCATCTCTTACATACATGCACCTGCTGGAAGGTAAAAGGTAAAGAATGTGACTATTTTAAACTATATATACAAATATATGACTAATAATTCATACTTTCATCTTCATCATATTTATCTAAACCATATTTGGCTTCAATGTCATCCTCCTCTTCTGCATTCTTAGTTTCATCAGCAGATGCAGTTTCTTCTTTGGTATTAGGCTCATCAGTTTCACTTTTTTCGGAAATTTCTGCATCTTCATCAGCATCTTCTTTTCTGTTGCAAAAGTGGATAGTATTTCAGACTCTCGGATTAAAAATTCAAAATAATTATAGGGAAAAAATGCACATCCAAGAGAAATAAGACATGGAAACTAAAAAACAGTAGAAATGCCCTGATTTACGAAGCGAAATAAACAAATGTAGAAACAATAATAACAAATTAACAAATAAATAAATTTAAGTTTTTCTACAATAATAAATTTAAATTTTGATTTGAAAATTTACATTTACACCCCAGTTTCCTTCATAATATTTGTAGCTTGTACAGATTCAATCTTTTATCAGAGTTTTCTCTGATTTAAAAGATATATTTTCAAATAAAATTTCACTAGTACAAAATATTGATAGATTTGGATTTAATTTGAATGCAAATCTAAATTCTCCATTTTGAGCATAATTTTTCAAATCAAACACAACTTTTATTTTTTTATCTTTTAAGAAAATGACTGTTGTAAAATATGATGCATATGTAAGAGATGTGCAAAAAGTAAACAAGACCTTTTCAAATACAAAAACCTGAAAAAAAAAGTCTGCATATAGTGTAGCTATCATCAGGTTTCACAAATGCATATGCCCTCACCCTATTTATCCACATTGTGGCTTAAGATTGCTTTAATGTTTTCATTGAAAACATAAAAGCTCTAGAAAAAGTTCCAACTAATAATGAAAAAGTCATTACTAAACTAAAAGTGTCTACCAGCTAGTGGTTACTAACTAAAAACCTTTAACTGCAGTTCTATTTATAAGACTGAAATAAAAAACTAAAGATTACCTATTAAAAAAAAATGAGGAGCCCAGGAGCGGGGAAAATTTACAGCTCTAGCTCTGACCCTAGCTCCAGGAAAAACTAACACGGAGTGCTCTGGCTCTTGCTCTCAACTAAATTTAAGTACCGTAAAATCCCGAAAGTAACCCTCCCCCCACATCGAATATACCCCCCCCCCCCTTATTCGTCTAAATCAGTGGTTCTCAACGGGGGCGGTGGAAAGACGCTGAGGGGCGGTGAGCGTATTTTGGGCGGCAGGGGGGCGATGGACATATTTTGGGCGGTAAGGGGGCGGTGGGTATATTTTGAAATGTCCTTTTAGGGACATGTTTTGGGCAGGTGTGGTAGGAAATACTCATATCTTATACCGCCAAGGAAATCTTGAAAATTTATTTTCTGGGGTTATCTCTCCCCAACCCTGATCTTTCTCCCTACGTCATGAAGGATAGCCTAAAATGTTCCAAAATCAGTTGAATTTCAGAAACGTTTTTGGCTGGGAGGGTTCCCCTGTTTCATAGCATAACTACCTAAATAGGCTAAAAATGTGTTTTGTTGACGTCCATTTGTAAATTGTTTGAGGAAGAGTCCTGACCCACCCTGACAGTCAAATATATATACTACATTTTTAATTGCGCTTTGAAATGTCACTTTTAAAAACTTCGAGAGAAAACATCCAGAACCACACGCCCCTTTTCCAACATAACCAAACATAGCCTAAAATTTCGTTTTTAGACATTTCCGTCGAAGAACTATAGAAAAATTCATTCTTAAAAACAGCCTTGTGATTTTTGAAAATAATGGCTGGGTGGATTCTCGACCTACCCACCTCTTCTCCAATCGCGATCAAACAGGGCCTAAAATTGCGTTTTTACGAGGTTAATTTTCTTAAAATTTCTACATTAGAGCCTTCTGTCGTTAGATCATCTCCTGACACCAAACGTAGCTAACAATTGTATTTTTCAGAATACAATGTGAAAAAAAATTCTGGAGAAAACTCCCGAACCTCCTCACTATCAACAAAAGTATTTTAAATATGTGTTTTTTATGCTTCAATTTTTCAGAGAATGCTAGAAAAAGCGCTGACCCCGAACTAAGCTTTGCCTTAAAATAACTTCAATTTTGAAAAATCTTTATGAGGGACGTCTTTTTTTCCTAGTTAACGTTACCGAAATTTGCCAAAAAATTGTAACAATTTTAAATGTTTCACCCGGGGAGAAATTTCAACCTAAGTCTCAACACCACGATACCTGAGATTAAAGAAACTTCATTTTTAAGACTTCGTTTCCAAAACAAACTTCGGGGAATATCCCCGATGTTTCACAGCAGTCTTTACTCTGATGCCAAAGGCATACTTATAACTTTTGTTATCTTAGCCGACCTTCAAAGCAATAAGTTACTCAAAAAGAATGTTTTTGAATTGAACTTATCTTGTAATTTGTAAATTAAAATTAATTCAGTTATTTTCTTTTAAATTGAAGTTTTATTTTTTTAAGGGGGATAGAGGCACGGGCCAGTTTCAAGTCTTTGTCCCGTATGATGGGAAAAACAGAAGGTCCGGCTTTTTTTTTTTTTGTTGCCTTTCCGATGTTAAATCCTATATCTGTATGTAATAAATAAGGGATGCGTATTGGATAGTTGCAAGTAAATAAGAACAACACTGTTTGGGATCTGACTGTTCAGAGAACTATTTGAACGAAGTGTATTTTTCAAAATGAATTGGTGTTCAAACAAAAGATGTTGAAAATGGTGTATTTTTATATCAAATCGTGTTGTTCTTATTTACCTTAGAAATGGTTCACTCATTTAATGAACCCATTCTAGGCACTTGATTAGAACTGTGACAGTTTTTCAGATGGGAAAAATGCCGGCTCTTTCTAAAGATTATCTTATTAAAAAAAATGTAAGTATAAGTTTTTTTTTCTGTAATCAGTTTTCAACAATCTTTTTGGGCAAAATTATAGAGTTGAACTGGTCAAGAAAACTGCTTGACCCCCTCCCCCTCCTTCTTAAAGTTTTGCGCCCGTCAGCAAAGGGGGCGCTGAAAAATTTTTCAATCCTAAAGGGAGCAGCAGCTGTAAAAAGGTTGAGAACCACTGGTCTAAATGAAAATTTATCTTAAATCCCGAATATATCTGTATCCTGAAATATATCTGTTTGGCTTTGAAAAGGAGGGGGTTATTTTCGGGATTTTACAGTATGTTCTTTTACTATTAGGAAGCACCATGTAGATTTTTTGATCTGGAGTAAACACTTCAATATGCACCACATACTAGTGATCACCGTGGGTTAAAGGTCGAAAAGCTCGAGCGTATATAAGGTGCATCATTTCCTCAGCATGTTTGAATATTTGCAAGCAGTTTAAGCAAAATATTTTTAAAATAATAATAATAATAAAAAAAACCGTATGGATGTAATAACGCCTTAATATGTAGCTTTGTTTTTTCCTCATATAGTGAGGTTATGACAATGGGTTGTTCAAAATGAACTTCATACATGAATATATATAGATTTTAGTGTTTGAAGGAAATGAATTGCCTAATGTGAAATAAATCAATACAAATCTACTTAGACAATTTTGAAATATTAAATAATGGGTGGAGGAGTGGCAAAACACGGTTAAAACCATACTCAGTTAGAGCTTTCGTCTCTGCAATCAACGTCTTTATTTCTTCGGGAGACAGCTGCAGCTGAAAAATAACATTACTATATATTACTTGAGAAATTAAAACTTCGGCAGCAAATGTTCAATTAGAAATGTAAGTACCTTGTGAGGATTTTTTTCAGCAACGCCTCTAGAAATCCAGGTCAAACAAGGTACACAATTCATTTTAAATAATCAAAAAAATATATTAAAAAAAACAATATAAAACACGTGTAATATCACGGCGAAAATAATTTCGATACGCGCTGTTTTGGTCTGCTTCAGCGTACAAGTTGCCATTACTATTACATAATATTTTCAATATTTTATAAATTGTTAAATACAGGCATAAGTTAAGTATAAAAACAATTTTTCAATAATTAAATTTAGGCTCTGCTTCCCCCGGAAAGATATTTTGTTTTAAAATTTTCCTCGAAATACATAGAATGTTACTATACGAAGGATTTGCTTTACTAAGCTGTGTGAAAATCTAATGCGGCGCATGGAAAAATGTAAACAATAGCAGTTGAAATCAAGTTTTCAAATTTAAATGCCAAAATTTGAAAAAACACATGTTTTCTCATGAAGTAAATTTCACCCTTTCTTTCGAAATTTCATAAAAATATTGACACACAACTCTGCTGATGTACGGAAAATAAGATTCTGTTTACTATGCGCTTTTTTCATTCTATGATTTTTAATCGCGCATTTAGAACCGCTTTTCAAAGTTATAATATTGTCAAGCAGTTGAATGCAGTTGTAAAAGTTATTAACACAACAGACGATGATTGTATCCGTCTAACATTTAAATACAGCAATTCCCCGAAACTAATAGTTAAAGCTCCAAAAGATCAAAATGTTCAAACGGTGCTTAACAGAATCAAGCTTATGGCTGCATTACAACGAAAAAAAGAAGAGATCCGACAAGCGGTGTTCAATAAATACTCAGCCACGGCAGATGGAAGCATTAAAACAGTAGAAGAAGACGTTGATGTTCATCTCTATCAGAATGATGACTTACTAGATGAGAATATTTCTAATGATAATGCATGGGCTCAAGCATCTGTGCTTAAAATTGGAGACATCTTGTATGAAGTGCAATATAATACACCAACAGTCACCGAACTCAGTTTACCAGAATATATAGTCGCAGGATGCTCCTTGAGACCTCATTTTATCCTTGAATGTGCCTCATTAACAGATTGCACTTTTAAATGGTTTCGCTCCTTAATAACAAATAATTTTTGTGAGACTAATGATAACCAAGATCAGAGAGACCTATTTATTAATAACGACAGTATTTGGACTCAAGTGGGAGAAGGCTTTCTTTATAATACGACTCCAGAAGATGTGGGCTGTTACTTGAAAATTGTCTGCACTCCAAGGCAAGGAAGCATCGTTGGACTTGACTTTGCAGCCATGTCTAAAAGGACTGTGGAAGCTCGCCCTGATGTGTACCCGTTTGAAATAAGACAAGCATACACCAAAGAATTGTGTGATCCAGATAGGTAACTTTAATGGAAATACTGAAAAAAAAAAAAAAAAAATGCGTTTTTTTAGAAACATATAAGGCCACCTATACTATTCATAAATCTGAAAGTTGATTAATGTCTAATTATTTGTTACAGCAGCGGCTTGTGGATCATTTAAATATAGATTTACCTAACCAATTCCGAAAATTAAATTTGTAGATATGAGGTTGCATAAGCTACTCTTCTAACATAAATTTTATTTTCTTTATTTTTAAACAAATCTATATCACATTAATTAACTTTAACAAGTATGTTACTCATCACAATTTTTTCAATTGAGAGAATGGTTAGAAAACTTAGTCTGTCATCATTTTTTGCAAGGTGATTCTAAAAAAAGTAGTGTTTAAGTGACACTTTTACACATGAAAAAGGAGACAACATACACAGCCTAAAATTCATGTGTCAATCAAATTCATTTACTTTGTATTAAGATGACTTATGACAAGAGCCAAATATCAAGAGGTTTTGAAAAGTAACCGATTATGACAGCTTTTCAGTATCAGGAGCACTAAAAGTTTGTGGGATTAAAATACTGTCGTCCCCGCCTCATCGGGGTAACAGATAAACGAAACCCCGCTTGTATGAATAAACTATTCTGGAACCGATTGTCCCCTATGCCATATAGATGCAATGTTAGAGATCCCCGCTTCAACGAATACCCTGCTTAATCGAATAATATTTCTTGGAACCGACAGCATTCGTTTAAATGTGGTCGACAGTATACCTACAGGGATGTTTTTCTTCTTCTGCTTCTCATATCCTTTTGCAATCACACAAGCTGTTTTCAAACAGCTCCAAACGCATGATATCGGATCAAAGGTCATGGGGGGGGGGGGGGGGTCACTCATTTGTGGGGGGTTATGTACACATAACAGAGGAGCCACCACTGCTTTGAAGAGTTCCATGTGGTCAACTTGTTAGGAACATTTCCTTTCTTTCATCTAGGCAATCTGGGCTTGTTTTCTATCAGCAGATGAACACTCTTATAAATACGAATTTAAATCTAGGCCTCGAATAATCAGTAACTGAGCCGAAGACAGATGTTCTCCCATTGAAACTGAGATTCAGCAAACCAGAGAGTGTCTGTATCCTGAGAGCAAATGTGGCGCAATTCATAAAACTAAGAAAAAAGCGTTGCAGTAAATGAGAGGACATTGCTTCCAGTGCAGTTATTAACTGTTTCAAACTGATTAGTTCATAAGGTTATATGTATTTATAATGTAACATGTCGAGTAAATTGCAGTCTTATATTTAATATTTTTTGGAAATGTTCTTGAACAATATAAAATTATGGTCATTCTTTTTGTGTGGTTTTTTAATTATTTTTAATCAGGTCTAATGTCTTATTTAAAAGTAAAACTTAATATTATTATAACTTTTGAATTTCACTGCCTTTGTTCTTTATCAAAGAAATAAAAGTAATTATATCACTTGGATGGTGCTTTAAATTTTTTTCAATGAGGAGTCAAGTTTATACGCCCTTTTTTAGTTTTAAGGTGTATCAGGGCTAGAAAATTATATTGCCCGACATGCCCAGGGCATGTAAAATTTCTGATCGGGCATGAATCTTCAAATCTTACATGCCCAGCTGGCCATGTAATTTTATGATCAAATATTTCTTTCCTAAACTTTATTATTTCGTATTTTGGAAAAAAATTACAACATATGTTAAGATCAAAATAATTCTTAATTCAGATACAAAACTGCTAATTTAATATTTTGTCTGATTAACCTGTTGACTGCAGAAGTAGGAGATAATGATAATTTGTAGCATATCATTTTAGCTGACAGAATAGAATTTGAGTTAGCTTGTATGTGATTTACTGTTTTCCTCCAGATTAGAATTTGTCTTTTACAATGACATTAATATGGATATTTAACTTCTGAAGAGAAGAAAGTAAAAGGTGCATTGTTTTTAGCCCAGCTCATATGCCACATATGTTTTGTAGTTTGCAATCAACGTCTTAACACTGTACGACAAAATTCAAATGTTTTTACTTATAAACAACATAAATAAAACTGGGCATGTAAAAATTTTATTCGGTCATGTACCTTTTATACAAACATGCCCGGCAGGGCATGTAAAATTTTAAAGATTTTTCGAGCCCTGAGGTATATTATTTAATAAATTAGAATCTTGTATCTATATGTTATGTCAAATACAGGTCCTTTAAGATGATTGTGTTTGAATGCAATTTTTATTTGTTAAGGTTTGATTTCTATTTTCTTTGCCAGTATTCGCTGTTTGTCATATAATATTCTTGCCAATATGTACGTCGAAAGAAAGAGATTTCCTTATGCTACAAAGAAGGCATGTGATATATATTACCGAAAACAACTTTTACTCAGAGAACTTGTAGGTAAGAAAGATTTATCTTGTGTTCAGTACCTTGAGAAAAAAAAGCTAATTGAAAATATTTTCCAATTTTTATTATGCAAATTAGATTAGATTTGATGGGTCATGAGTATGGACAGGAAGATCATGATGTGTTTCCTTTACGCATTAAATGTTTTTTTTTTTTGCTTCCTTACTACATATTGAAAATTCTTCCCTTAACGCTTGTTTCCTTTCTACTCTTTTATTAATTGTATAATTTCATAATAGGACATCAAAGATCTAAATAACAAAAAATATTTGATTATTCTGACAACTGAGTGTAAGAGAGCCGTGTTGTAATGCTCAAAAATCATGAAATATATTTTGGTTAATAAAACATAAAAAAATGTTTTTTAATTCCAAAGACTTATTTCTAAAGTTTGATTAGCAGTAAAAAGTATGAAATAAAAAAAGGATTTTGAGATCAAAAATTGCAGTTAATCTTAGCATCTTTATGTTTAAGTTAATTTTAAAGCAAAAATTAAAAAAAGAAGAGCGGTAGGCATAATAAAAGCTGTTTGTACTTAGCTGCCTATTTCTTCTCTGAAATTTTTTTTCAAAGATTAAAAAAAGACTATTTGTGAAGTAAAATTAGCTGCACTAACCACTAAGCATGTGCCAACTCTGCCTATTTCAAATTTAACACAGTTTATAAGTAATCCAATTTAAGGGGTTACAGTACCTTTCTAACAAATTTCTTTAATTTAAGTGAAAAAGTTAATTCTTTGAAATATTTGTTTCTGCACTTGTTTAACAATCAATAATTTATTTTCAAACATTAAAAATTTTGAAAACTTTTTTTGAAAATTTGAAAAATGCAAGAAAATTTCAATTTTTTTAAAACCCTAAGGCTTTTTTGTTTCTGCACTAATTTCAAAATTTCTTTTTGTGAAATGATCAGAAGGATTACCTCAACAAATCTGTGCATTCATTTTCCTATATTTAGATTAGAAAATATTTTGTGACCATTTATGTAAAAAATTCTTAGAAAATTTTGTTCTTCGAAGTTTAACTAACTCTAAAAATTTTTGTAATTAATAAAACGCTTATTCAATGCACAGTTTTGTTAAATATATTATCCTGAGTGCAAAAAATATTGCTTTAAAGTTATATCTTTTATAGAAAAAATTCCTTAGCATTTCCAGTAACATAGAAACACTAAAAACTGATCACCGAGAAAAAGCACTTTAAAGTTTGGCTTTTCCATTAGAACACATAGCATGCATGCCCTAAAGTCGCTCATAACTTTTTAAATAATTTAGCTAGAACAATGCTATTTTTTTCTGAGTGTTTTAAATAACTTTTACTTTTGAAATCAGCAATAAAAATTTTTTTGGTCTTTTGGTCATTTTTGAGGTACTGTAACCCCTTAACGCTTCATTCACGTTTCTTATGACTTATCCTTAAAAATGTTTTATGCATATCAACTAGGTTCTCTCACATTCAGGCACTGCTATACATATACTTTGTATAAATTTTATTATAAATGTTTTTTATATGATGATATTATGTATGATTTTTTCATTCCATTAGGATATAAAAGTGATATCATTTGCTTACAAGAAGCCACAGATAGGGTTTTTGAGTATGATTTGCTCCCAGTTTTAAATAATTTAGATTATCAAGGAATCTTTACAAGAAAAGGAGGTCGTCGATATGAAGGCGTGGCTACATTTTTTCGAGCATCAAAATTTAAGTAAGATGAAAACTGAAAATGATGTATTCAATCTTCTTTTTTCTAAATTTTTAAATCACTCTAAATTACTGCAATAGCTCTTAATATAGTTGATTGTGTTTGATTACATTTTAATTGTTTAGTTAATATAATCATTCTGGATTTTCATTTTATAGTAGTCTACTTTTCAGATGCTTAATTCTGTCATAATAATAGTTAATATTTGGAGTATTTTCTAATTTATCATGGTCATTATAACTGCTTGTAGTTAATTAAAAAAGGTATTATTGGTATGGGTTATTGTGTTATAAGTAAAAGCTTTATAATCATATTATTATTCATATCATCATAACTTTTTTAGAATGTAATGAAAATTTGTTGCTTATAAAAATACAAATACAAAAACCAGCAACAGGCTCTGGGCCCAACTGGGCTGGTCAGAGTCAAGTTATAGGCCCCAATGAAGATCAATGGCCCTCTTAAAACTATCTACTCCCTTGCTCCTTACCACCTTTTCCGGTAAACTATTCCAAGTTCCCACTACTCTGCTAAAATAGTAATTTTTCCGAATTTCCAGGTTAGCCTGAGATTTAAACAGCTTATAACAATGACCCTTTGTCCTGCTTTCCGTGCAAAAATTTAACCCTATAACATCTGTCATTTTGATAAATTTAAACAACTGAATCATGTCCCCTCTGGTTCTCCTTTGCTCAAGACTATACATGTTAAGCATAAAATAATGAAAGTCTTATTTATTATTTCTAATAATTATGCCTTTATTATCATATTTATAATGATTTTAAGATTCCCATAAAATTTCTGTATTTGCCCTATGCTGTCATTTAGTTAAATAATTTACAAGAAAGTTTTCCCCCGCGGTGTTTTGAATTTTTTGAAGTTTCTGACCAAAGTTAATGTAAATTCTCTTCTATGATCTGAGAGTGCAATTAGATTAGACAAGGAGTGGCTAGGGGGAGAATTCCCCGCAAGCTTTTTGTAAATCTTTGTAGAAAATAATCGGATTGCATACCCTGCTTTGGGCAGTCTATGGAGATAGTCAACATCCAATTTAGAAATTTTCAAACTGCAGGTCAGCCACATCTCTACAGTAACGCCCTTGAACAGTACAACCAAAAAAAGTGCTATGGAGTTAAAACCACTTCTTTTTTGTTACTGCATATGCTACATGCTAAGGTACATTGAGGTTGTAAACTACCAAAATGAAGTACTACATAACAATTTACGGAGACTGTTTCAGTATTTTCTACATGCTGTCCTGTATGCAGACAGTGAAATATGTCTCAGAAACCTACAAGAACAAATAATTAAAACATTGTTTCTTAGTATATAGGATTCCATAGTTAATCAATTACAAGTTTTTAAAGTTTCTAAAAATAACAATGTTTCTACAAACTATGAAGAATGAAGAAGGCCATGATGTTTTTTAGGCTCAAGGTAGTAATATCTATTCAAATCTGTAATAACTCTGCAGATTATATGGTGTCAATAAACAACAAAAATAGTTTTTTCCATCACGATTTGATAAGCTTTGATGTCTTTAAGTAATTAACAAAGCTGTTGGTGTAATTGAGATAAATTATCAAAATGCTAGTTTGTAAATGTTCATTTGATTTTATGAGTGCAATTTATATTTCAACTTCAGAATAACTTATAAGATGTACACATTTTATTTATCTATTTAGAATTCTCAAAAACTATGGAGGCTTACTAAATGAAATTGTGAAGCAAAAAGATGTTTTTAATGATTTATTGGCTAAAGTATCTGGCAACTACAAAGACATGAGTAGGCTTCTTGCACAAGGAACTGCAATTCAGGTATTCAATTCCCTAAATTCTTTGTTTTCTGAAATTTACAAAGACAGATTTTATATCAAGTGCTGCTTTATTTTATTTAGTAATTTAAGTGTTATTTAGCGATACTTTGAGTTTTTTTTTTGTTTAAACTGTGCAAAAATTATTCCATTTCAAATATATTTATTCCTATATGGCCTTGCTACACTCCAGTTAGGAAATAACAGATAAGCACAACTTAAACATTAATGTACAATTGTTTATTGAGATGTTTTTTTACCTTTAGCTGATAATTTCCAGCATAAGCATATGAAATCGTGATTATTTTTATTAGTGACATTTCACACAATCTTCAATGAATTCCTTCCTACTGTAGGGGATTGTATGTTGGTTAATCTAGATGTTTAATTGGGTTTTAATCTTTATTCCTCTAAAGCCCCAAGGTTTGAGAACAAACCTTTTAGATGACATAAAATCCTAAAATGTTATTGAGGATATTAATTGAAGGTAAATTCTTCATAGGCTACAAGCTAATTGGGTGCAGTATCAGTTCTATGATGCCTTGTTCTGTTGAGATGAACCATCATTATAATAAACTGTTGGTGTGCATGTGGTCAGTGGCAAGTTATTTTGTTTAAATGTTTGAGAAAACATTGCAAAGCTCAAACACAGTACAAATATCACAGAATTTTTTGAAAATATTTTTCCACTTATGTTCTCTCCACCATCTTGAAGAGTTATTGGTATGGTCAGACAAATCCCCAGGTTGCACAAGAGACATAAATGCCGTGGCGACCATCTCTTTTAGAAGTCAGGTGTTACACTGAATTATCCTCTGAACTCCGAGAAATGATTTGGCATAAAAACTGTTTCCTGGCTTCTAAGCTTCAGCAATTTTTGTCATTCTTTGGTTTCTATTCCCTACCTGCCCACCAAACATTCATGATGAATTCTGAATCACTCTGTATATGTGCTGTCTGGTGTATTATTAGTATATGCAGTCAGGAGCCGTGGTAGCCCGATCGGGAATGCGTCGGACTCGTGACCAGAGAGACCCAGGTTTGATCCCCAGCCGATCAAAGATCCACCGTCTTGATTAATGGTGGCTGGGGGACGTTAAAAATGTTGTGGTCACAAAGTCCTCCAAGTGAAACGATACCTCTGGGTGTGCTGGGCCAAGAGTTTGCTCGACCCTTGGTTCTGGTTCAAAAAGAACAGAGCGCTCTTCAGGGTCCTATCCCGGTTAAACCACGAGTTGTGGTAGGTACGGGGGACCCTGGAGTGTTAGAAGTATATGCAGTCAAAAATTCTGAAGATGAACTGTACTATTTCATAATCATGAATGTAATTACCAAATTTAAAATTAAATATTTACATTAAACGTTAATTTTGTTTGAAACAAAGTATATTAATGTGCATAATCTTTCGTAATAGGTTATTCTTCTTGAAGACTTAATGAAACCACATAGAAGGCTTTTGGTGGCAAATACTCACTTGTACTCCAATAAGGATACTCCAGAAGTTCGACTGTTACAAGCTGCACTTTCTGCATGTTATGTGGAACATATAACAAAATCAGAGGTAATGTAGTCCTTCGGAAGTTGTATTTTACTTTACATTTATGCAATAACTTCACATTGTAGAATAGGTAGAAGCATTTATTGTTTTTTTTTTTTTATTGTGTAGTGTTTGATAAGCTTGAACATTATCGGGCTTTAGATAAAATGATGTTTAATCATATTTTCAATTATATTATGATATAATGCCTATTTATGCAAAAAAACCTAAGTGCGGCGATAAATATCATCCACCCTTTTGCATTTTGGATTTATGATAATTTTAAGTCTTGTAATGTATAAAAAAAATTACCATAAAGCCCCTCCTTTCTGCAAAGCAATTAAAATGTTTTGTATCTTGCTATGCAAAATGATTGAATTAGAAATTGGATGTAATTAAAAGAAAATTATATGTATGCTTATTTGAGCACAATAATTTTGAAGCTATTTGCTTGTCCTCATGTCTTGTATTTTTCGAAATATTTACTATATTCATAAAAAAAATCGTTAACTAATCACTATTTAAATGTTGAAAAATATTTTTTGTGCAATTCATATTTTTGAAATCCCTTAACAAATGTGGCATAGGTTATTTTTTTGAAAGAATAGAATACAGTGCTCAAACATACTCTAAATTTCACGGTGACAAATGGTCATGTTAATTCTCAAAAACTTGTGTTTAAAGGTTAGGGAATCTAGTTTTCTAATGAAATGAAAACAACAAAAAAATGCAATCATTTCAAAATATAAACACTACTTAATTACGGAAAAACGAAATAACCAGAGAAATAAGGAGTTTGTAGAAAAAATCTTAAGTTTTAACTCATTAGCTATTTTTTAGTGCGTCTATTTTTTTTTTTTTTTTGATGCAGGATTGCATAACATTCATCCTTTTGTTTAAAAATGTCTTTCAGAATCTATCATCAAGTGGTATTCTATTTTGTGGTGATTTCAATAGCTTGCCCGATTCAGAAGCATATAACTTCATGACATCTGGGTCTTTTGAATGTTGTCCTACTTGGAGAAATAGTAAGTTTTTTTCCTTCAAAGTTATACAATTGTTTATTGAGTACTTACAGATGATTTCTTACTAAATGATGATTACTTATCAATAATTGCTGACTAACTCCCTAAAAATCTAAAACACTGTTCCTCGGAACCTTAAGGCTCCCCGGAGTTTCTTTAAAGGTTCTGCGAAATGTGCATGCTTTTGTAAAATTGAAATCGTCATTTAAAAAAAAATGATGAAGCCAAGGTTTGATTGAAACATTAAATCAGTATTTTTGAATGCTCAATAAAAAAACAATTAAAACAAATTGCTGACTAAATACCCGTTAATTGTCAACTTAAGACAATTATGGTCATTATTGTGGCCCTTTCGCATAATTCTATATTATATAAATCACCCTTTTTCACCAAATTTTATATTGTTAAAGCAGCTACTTCACAATTTCTATATTTTAAAGTCAGTCCCTTAACATTTAGGAACCAGGCGGTACACATGTTGTACCATAAGTCTCTTTTTTCAGAGGGCGGGGTTGAAATTTTCACTCAAGCCCTTTGGAGCCGGGGATTTTTTGAAGGTTTCATATGTCTGGTACAGTGGTTGGAAAAACTACATATTTTTCGTAGCGAACTACAACTACAACTACTTTCTTATAAATGTAGTTAACTACAGCTACAACTACTTTTTTTTAAATGTAGCGAGCTACACTACTTTTGAAATGTAGTTGCTACTTCGCTACTTTTTAAAAAATAAATAAATAACAAGAATACACCGTTTGAGGATCGACCGAAAAAATTCGAAAAGTGGTTTAGATTAAAAAATTACCTCATTCAAATATGGAATAAAAATAGGAATTGTCTTTGAATTTATTTGTTACTTTTCCTTTTTGTTCCCCTTTTTTTGCTAAAATTTGTCCTTTTTAGATTTTTTTAAACAATTTTTACGAATATTCGCCACAAGAAAAACCTTTTTTTTTTCCTTCGTTCTCTTTTTTTTTAATTTTGTTCATTTATTTATTTATTTTTTTAATTTAAAAGTAGTTTTCAGAAATCGCTACTAACTACTATTTTTTTGTATCTCGCTACTCACTACTCTACATTTTTTAAAAAGTAGTGCGCTACACTACAAACTACTAAAAAATGTAGCTACTACAGTAGTTTCGCTACTTGTAGCGCGCTACTTCCGACCACTGGTCTGGTACGACAGTTTATACCTTCTCTTTTCAATGGAAAAGAAATCTGTGGTTCAACTGTCGTACTACCTGGGTCGAAAGAAAAATTTCTATATGAATAGCCCCGACCCAAAAGGTTTAAAACAATTTATTTTTAACAGTAATGTCTCTTTCCTCAAGAAAAAAAAGAAAAAGGAAGGGGGCAGCGGTTTTCCAAAAATATTTTTTTCCCTTTAAAATATAAGAAATTCATAAAACTACTCGAGCCCCCCCCCCCCTCAAAATGCGTACCCACAAATAAACAAAAATAAAAATCAAGGCGGGTCCTTAGTCACATTATGCTTGTACTTTACAATAGGTGACTACTTCAAAACGTTTCTTCTTCCTTTTCAGATTCTACTTCAGATGTAGATGCAGTTTTAAGACATAATCTATGTTTGGATAGCGCCTGTGGAACTCCTGAGTATACTAATTATACTGAAGAATTTAAAGGCTGTTTAGACTACATCTTTTATTCAACTAAATGCTTAAAAGTGACTGATATAGTGCCTATGCCTAGTCATGAAGCAGTTTCTGCACATGTAGGTTTGCCTAATGAATATTTCCCATCAGACCATATAGCACTTGTATGTACATTGAAGTGGTTAGAAAACACATAGTATTACTGTAATTGTAGCTTGAATTTTTTTACTGTTGTATATTAAAATGTTGAAATTGAAGTGTTGTTTTGCTTCATTGAATTAAACCTAGTTTTGACGAAGAAATTAATTTTAATGAAGTACGAAAGGAGGCATTTAATAGCAATATCTCCTGTTAGTTATAGTATGTGTGGAAAATTGAGTTGACTAAAATTATAATGCCAATAGTTACTTCAGTTTTCCACTCAGATATAGAGCTAATACCAACATGTATGCTGTTGGAAATCGATTAAAACTCAACTCAGAAATAGAAATCCGTATCAATTAAAACTCATTAGTTATTAAAATAGATTTATTAACACAACTCAGAAATTATGCAGGTAACGCACTATCTATATACTACAGATAACTAACATCAAAACCTAACTTGTATCCCCTCACTTACACTCAGTATTCTATGAAAAATCAAAAATTTAAAACTCCAACAATGCCAAATATAAACTCCAAGTATAAAATAATGTGCAAGGCTTAATAAGCTCTAAATATGAAATAAAATGCAAGGCTTTGCAGTTAACAATATTTACAGTTCCAACATATGCTCTTAGTGCTGAAGCAGTTAATAGTAAAAAACATTAGTGAAAACACACACATACGTCATGTTATTCCAAATAAAGAAATGTTTAAACATGAACATTATTTAAAAAAAAATAACGTTGAAAATATCTCTTGTGAAAACATTTTGTTTTTAAATAAAGTGTGTGTGTGTGGGGGGGGGGGGGGGGTGATAATGAGAAAACATCTTTTTTCTTGGAATTCAGAAGGATTAATTTCATTAGAATGATTGAATGTGGATGACATTTAGTATGAAGTGTAAGGGCCATGCTCCACATCAGCGTAAAACGCGACCGAAACTGAAGGCAGAAACCGAAAATCCGGGTACTTTCCATAGGAACACCATTGAATCCATTTTACGCTTCTGCCTAATTTTTCTGCTTTACGTCGATGTGGAGCATGGCCCTAAGAGTATATCTTCATATTAGTTTATTTTATCAGTTTGTTTAAAACATATTCATCTATGTAAATGGAAATTGAAATATTTAGCTGTTATAATAATATGCATAATTATATCAATACAAAAGAGACTAGTGACAGGCTTTGGGGCCAACTAGACTACTTCAGTCAATTTATCAATCCTGAATAAAGATCAATTACCTGGTGAAATTTTTTTTACCCCATTTCATGTTAACAGCTGCTATCAGCAAACTGTTCTAAATGCATACAACCCTTTTGAAGTGTAGTAGACTTCTGTTTGGGCTAACGATAATTAGGAAAAAAAAAATGTTGGAAATGTTGAGTTGGTTAAAAAATGTTTTGATCTTTTTGCAGCTGAAAAGATTTTCTGTTTTTAACTGAGTAATATCTTCCTTAGTTTTTGATTGAGTTAGTAAAAAGAAAATACGCAAGAGAGAGAGAGAGAGAGAGTATATGCACCCCATTACTATTTTTACGAGCCTTACTATTTACAAGAGGCTTATCTAATGATACAGCTGAGCCGATGAATGCATCATCTATTTTTAATCAGATTTTTTATTGTTAAAAGATAGGGTTAGAATATTTCGAGAGTGCCAAATCTTCCCATACTGGAATTTGCTCATTTTGATTTCCTGTGAATACAAAAGAAGACATTTTTGGACTCATGACCTGGGCTTCGAAAATGTTAAAAAATTCAACTACTGTGTAAAAAAGAGCAACAAAAAAAACGAAGCCTCCTCCCCCCGCATATTTTATTTAATTAACAGTTTCATTCCTCTAATAAATGTTCTCCAAGAAATGAATCCAACAGATGATATCACTCCAGAAAAGATAACCACACAAATACGTTTTCAAATTCAAATCTGGGCTAATTGAGTACAACAGTGACGACTCAAAATTTTTTTTTTTCATTTATTCTTCCCCTCCTGTGGCTCTTCAGCCATACACACTTTGTCTCCCAGTCACAGTAGTGTCACATTATTGTTTATATGGTATGTCATTGAATTTGGTGCAGCTCCGCAACTGATAGCCATCCATGTTGGTTCGCAATCTGAACCTGACAATATAATGGGTAGACCCAACAATTCTGATAAAGAGGAGACCTTAGCACAGGTTGCAAGGATGCCCACGTGACGTCACATAAAATGCCTCAACGAACTATGGGAAATGTTGGTAACAGTGTTTCTTTTAAGTGCTCTTGGAGGAAGTCGACTGCTTTCTCTGAGAAAATTTCAGTTTATTCTATCCTAAAAAGAAAAAATAAGAACTTGATTAAAAAATATATTATCGCAAAAATAAAATACATAATTTATGCTACCATGTTTTTAATGCTCAACTCTTACTAAGGAGTTGTGGTTCCTTCGTTTCCGCTTGTTCCACAAAATTGATGGATTGTAAGCACATCCAGAAAGAAAGGGATGACTTAAGATTTGAACTTCGAAAAAGACTCGCACTTGGAGCTTGAATTAACTGAGGATTATTTTAAATTGCATTTTCAGAATTTAGGTGTGAAGATGTTTCTTGGGGAGATTTCCGAACACTGTCCCACCCCCTAAACTGTTATTAAAAGTGGGCAATAGTAGTATTTTTAGGATTTAAATTTAGAATTTTTTTTTGTTGACTCCCCCCCCCCCCCCAACACCACACTCATCATTAGAGATCAGCAACATTTCGTTTTTAGAGCTTTAGCTTCAAAAAAGAGGGTCCCTGAACCCTAGCTTTTTCTGTTTCACTACCAAAGATCTAAAATCAAGATTTCAATTTTGAAACACATCTGAAGAAGAGTCTCTGAACCTTCCGTGCCCTTAGCACCACCAAAACCTCTAGAAATGCGTTTTACAGTCATAATTTCAAAAAATTTCCGGAGACGAGCCCCCCCCCCCTTTTTTCCAATTTTTGTACAAATATTACATTTAGAACTAAGTTCATATTGCTAATTATCTCTCTTCATTCATAAATTCTTTTTTGTGCTCCCATATTCATGTAATAACTACTTTCAAATCATCAGCTGAATTTATTCTTTAGTTTTTTTTTTGTCATGGCGACGGCCTTGAAGACAATATGATTGCAAAATGGATTTAATTAAAACAAACCTTTGGAAAACTGAAACTTGAAATTATTTTTCCACCCCTACTTATAGAAGCATGAATTTATTGAAAATACTGTGTTATGAAAAGAACAACAAAATAACCACATGTCTAACAACACTAAATTTTTATGCAGAAGTTTGCTTTCTCGAAAAACAATATTATAACATTAATAGCGGATTAGCTAAAAAAGTGCCGTTGTCGCAAAAGAACTGTCGCTTCTTCATATTCGTCATCGATTTAAAATTGACTTCTTCCTAATCCCTCTCAATTCAAGAATTGGATTGTGTCACCATTATGAGGTCCCGTATTTGTAAAAATAACATCTTTTATCATACAAAATTTAATGCATGCGGACATTTTCTATACAAAAAGTTATGATATTTTATGATGAATTAATGAAAAGTGAAACCTGACTTACATGGGTGCAAGACCTTCCGTCTCAGGACGGATTTCCGTCTTGACAAAATCGCCAATACGGACCACAAGACGTCAAAAAAATCGATCTCATTCCTTCAATATTTACTTCCAAAGAAAACAAAACTGCAGGGAATATAAAATCAGATTACTTAAAAGTACATTTTAATCATTATTCCAATCCAAAATCAATTTGTATCGAAGCTAGCTCTTCCTTTCTCTCTTTTTCTGAATAAACGAATTGTAGGGGCGTAGTTCCCTTCTCGGTGTTGATTCTTTTCGACCCTATCCATTCCCTCCCTTAATTTCATCAAATATGACCTACAATTTCGTTTTTAGGATTTCATTTGAAAGATTCTAAGGCGCCCCTCCCCCCCCAAAAAAGGGAAAAACACGCCAAAGAGTTCTTGAACTTCATCATTTTCTCTAACATTACCAGACATCACCTTTAATCATTTTTTAAAGTCTTCTCTTTTGAAAAATTCGGGATTAGCTGCCTGAACCTCCTCTCTCATATCACCAAAGGGAGTTAAAAACTGTTTTTGGAACTTTTAAAAGAGTCCCTGAACGTTGTCCATTTCCCTGACATTACCAAACATAGCCTGCAATTCCATTTTAAATACTTCAATTTTGAAAACCTTTAGGGGAGACTACTCCTTAACCCCCATTTTCTAACATCATCGAAGATCGTCTGGAATACTGATTTCGGAACTTCAATTTGCAAATATTGCTAGGGAAGAGCGCCTGTGCCTCTTCCTCTAACTTCATCAAAAATTTCCCCACCTTATCCTAATATCACTAACAATGGTCTAAAAATAGGTTTTTTGAACTAAAGTTTTGACAAATCCCCCCCCCCTCTCGATTACTCTACTTAAAACTATGATCTTGCTGCTAAAAGTAAAATTAAGCACCTCCCCCCCCCCCCAGTTTAGACAATTTAATGAACAATTTGTTTTATATGTGTTTGGTTTATTTTCTTGGCAATGCTTGGGGGGGGGGGGGGTCTCAAATATTTTCCGTCTTGGAAGCAGGGCCTAACTTGCACCCATGCTGACTTAGGGAAAAAAAAAAACCTTCATTCGTTTAGGTATTTTCTAGCACTTTAAACCTGATCAAAAAATCCCATGGCACACAAATAAGGTGGATTAGAGTGCATTGTGCCTATTGTATTTTACTTGAGAAAAAAAAGATAATATAAATCAAGCTATTGGTGTAAAATTTTGGTAGAAATAGAGGTGACAGATGCTCTCCCCAAAAATTCCCGCAATTGCAATTGGAAAAAATACATTTTAGACCATGTTCGGTAAAATTTTTTGAATTTTACCAATTCGCATATGCTCAGAGATTCTCTCGGAGTTGAAGTCTTAAAGAGCAAAATTATAAGCGTCTTTCATTTATTTCAGGATGGACCGTGCTCAATATTCTTAAAGTTGCAATTATAAAATCGCAATTTTAGCCGAGTTTTAGCAATGTAAGGGGAGAGGGGGTTCAAGCGCTTTCTCCTGAAAAGGAAAGTTTTGGAAATTCAAGTCTTGATAATGCTGAGTCTTTGGTGAATGAGGTTCAAGGACTGTTCTCTTTCGAAAATAAAATTCTAAAAGCGAACTTTTAAATGATCTTCGTTGATATGTTTGGGGGCGCTCTCCTGTGATAATTTTTCGAAATTGAAGTTCTCAGAAGCTTGATGACGAAAAAGGAAAGGATTAGATTATCATATAACCTCTTCCTCTCTCTTTTTTTTGCTAATTCCTCCCCAAATACATTTAGCTGTTTTGGTTTTCCATAATGAAATTTTCAATATCCATCCACTTACTTTTATTTGTCTGAAATTCGGACTGTAAACGGACTGCGGCCCTAGAAAAACCTTTTAACACTTTGGATTGAGGTAGCGTAAAACTTACATTATTTTTGACTGCGATGGTATTTTGCAATGATACCTTTGGTCCTTCTTCTCACTTTATTTTATTTTTAATATTATATCTCCCGAATCATCTTTGATATAGTTTTGTTTCACTTCCAATTTTAAGTAAATTTAGAGCCACCACTTTGATGTAATTTTCGTATTAATACTTTGATTAAACATTTTTTTAATACAAACAAATTAATAAAATAAATAAATTAAGAAATTAAAAATAATAATAAATTAAAAAACCTGTCAGCAACCAGCCATGCTTATTCATTTACTTTTTTTTTTAAACTGGGGCAAGTTATGAGTTCTTTTCATATTTTCATGCATTCTTGGGTTTCCGTTAAAAAAAAAAGTTTGATAAATACATTTTGGCGGCTCATAATTAGGTAATCTTGATGAACAATAGAAAATGTCGGATATTCCAATTTTTTTTTCGCATTGTGTTTGATTTTTAACTTAAACAGAAAAAATCTGACATTTTAAAATTTTTTTCCATTTTTTAAAATTTTAACAGAGCAATGCTTTTCTTTTTAGCCTACTTTCCTGTTAAAAATACAAGAAAGACGAAAAAAGTATTAAAAGTGGCTTGATGCATCTAAAAATATCTCCAAGTCAAAAAATATCGCCTAGTTAAAAAAATATCGCCAAGTCCGAAGAAAATATCGCCAAGTCCGAAATAAAAGCCAAAAAGAAATAAAAAGGAAAAATGAACATCGAAAAATTAAAAATTTGAAAGCAGGGTATTGAGATGGGGAATTTGTGTGTCGGTCTGTCGGTCGGTTGGTCTGTCTGTCAATAAATAATAACTTTTGAATGAACATTCCGATTTTGACAAACTTTTTTTTGTTGGAAAGATCTCGGCAAGTACAGCTCATTCCCATATTTGATTTTTCGATTTGAACAATTTTTGGTTCAACTTTGAACCGTTCAAACAACCTGTCCCGCGATGTTAACTTTTGAGTGAACAGTCCGATTTGAACAAACTTTTTTTTGTTCGAAAGATCTTTTCAAGGATACTTCATTCCCGTATCTACATTTTCGATTTGAACAATGTTTCGTTCAACTTTGAACCGGTCAAACAACCTGTCCCTTTTGAGTGAACAGTCCGATTTGAACAAACTTTTTTTTTGTTCGAAAGATCTTATCAAGGATACTTCATTCCCGTATTTACATTTCCGATTTGAACAGTTTTTCGTTCAACATTATACCGCTCAAGCAAGCTGTCACCCCTAATAACTTTTGAGTAAACAGTCCGATTTAAATAAATTTTTTTTGTTGGTTCGAAGGATCTCAACAAGAATACTTCATTACCGTATTTAAATTTTCAATTTGAACATTTTTTCGTTCAACATTGAACCGTTCAAGCAACTTTACCCCACCTAATGACTTTTGAGTGAACCGTCCGAATGGAATAAACTTTTTTTTGTTTGAAAGATCTCGGAGAGGCTCATTCCCATATTTCGCTTTTTGATTTGAACCATTTTTCGTTCAATATTGAACTGTTCAGAAAAAAAAAAAAAAAAATTAACATTAGCGCCTACGGGAATTTAAGTTGAATGTTGATCCTGAACTTAAAGTCGAATTTCCTTCAAACTAACTTTGTAAGAAAATAGTTTTGATAAATAATGTTTGTAAAGTACTTTTCTGAATAATCTTCTGTGAGGACTCTGATTCCGTCTCCGACTCCGCAAACATGGCGGAAATGCAGGCTCAGAAAAAAAAAAAGCCTGACTGGGCAGACGATTTTTTGTTTATTTATTCATTTGTTTTATTTTATTTATTATTCTTTTTTTTTCTTTTTTTTGGCAGACGATTTTTTTTGTAACAAAAATTTTTCATTCACGAGAGCATTTTATTCTTTATTTATATTTAACAACTGGCAACGGATTAAAAGTGAAATTCGAGACATTTTATCAAAGGACGAGTTTTTCTTTCTTTTTTTTTTTGTTTGATAAAATGTGTTTTGATGCTCTTTGTACTTTTATTTATTTATTTATTTATTTATTTTTTTAAACGATTGAGGATTTTTTCTACGGAAGAACTGTAACAGTTACATTCTTTAAAAGGTGCGATAAAACTTGATTTATTCATTTATTTACTTTTTACGTGTCTATTTCATCTGATGAGAGGGGTATATTTTGCTTTTAGAAATCAGCTTTAAAGTGCTAAAAAGGTATGTTTGACATAATTTTCAGTCTCAGATAATCAAGAGAATAATGACCACATGCTAGAATGCCGATGTCGATGTACGGGAAAGTAGGGCTCGTTCAGTTCTTGACAGAACTTCTTGTTTTAAATTACCAAAAAGACATTAATTGGCTTCTTTTTTTTGACAAACTGAAACCGCTCTACTTGAAAACGAACCTAGGTAAAGGCTTACAAATATATCTATAATACATTTAGGAATTTAATTTGCTTTGCTTTATAAAAGTATTTTTTCGTTTTAATAAATAAAAAAAAAATGATTACTACGTACATATTTAGAAAACGGCCCATGTGGAACTTTCTTTATCTTCCACATAGCCACTCAGCTCCTGGTGGTTGCTATCCATGAAGACAAACTTTTAGTATTTATAATCACGATTTCTTTCTTTTTACTTTCTTCTATATCTAATATATAGAAGAATGACGGTGTTCGTTTGTCGTTTGTACGTTTGTAACCGCTGGCCAGAAGCCCTCACAGCACCTACAGACCTGAAACTTGGCTCAAAAATTCGAACGTACCCCGTGTTCAGACCGAAACCAAATCCAGGTCACCACCAGAGGGCGCTGCAAGGCACGCCCACTCAATTTGTATTCATCTTCTCTGTGTGCTTGTGATCGTTTTGAAATAAAGTCATGAAAAATTAACGCTGCTCTTTCCATCATTTCTACATGGTCCGTCGAGGCCACAGCCATAAGCAAATAATTTAGGATGATGTGTAGCAGTCAACGTGAGAACAACTCGTAAACAATCAAGTCATATTCAATACTCTCAAATGAGTCAATCAAAGGACGAGACAAGCATCCCACCCATTGAGGAAGGTCACATCCAAAACATGGAGCCCCTCTTAAAAAAGAAAAAAATATTAAAAGGTAAGCTCACTAGATTATCAATGCAAGTAAAAAAAT